>CAKNYM010052353.1:384380-401143 GCA_932195095.1 Andricus curvator | reverse complement strand
TGTGAATTTTCGATTTTTCAAGAAAATTGAAAAAGTCATTATGATAATCTTGTAGGGCGTGCAAAAAGAAACACTTTTCTTGTCGTGACTTTTTTTCGTATCGTGCGTTGTTTGGCTGAAAATGTGAATTTTCGTTTTTTCTTTTGGATTTTTAAAATGCTGTAACTCGGAAAATTTTCATTTTATCGAAAAATGTCATAAGAATAAAATATTTGAATTTTCAATTACTATAAGCAGCCATACATATAATTTCCAAATTTTGAAAAAAAACGGTCCAAAAAATTTTCAAAATGCCCTCACTTTTTGAATTTTCATCCAAAATGGCTGGCTAACGAACTTGACCTTTAGTTTAGGAGACTAAAAGAGTATACCGAAGGCCAGTCAAATCAATCAATTCTTTCGAAAGTTATCGTGTTCACAGACAGACATACAGACAGACAGACAGACAGACAGACACATTCGTAAAAACCTGTTTTTTGGGTTCAGGGGGTCTCAAAACGTGGACATTTGACAAAAACCGGGGGGGTCAAATTTTACACAAATCTAATACCTTCTCTAGATGAGAATGTAATAAAAATCCGGCATATTTTGCCGGAACAGAATACACAAACTCGACCTATATTTATTTAACGATATTGGGCAAATATTCAAATAATTTTTATTTGTTTTAACAATTTTCTCCATTGTAAATCTTAAAAAGTGACTACTTTCCGGAATTAATATCGTAGTGCTAAGAATTATATATCTTGTGAAAGACAGTTTACAATTAATTATCAAATTTTCATTTATTTAAACAATTTTTTTCAACTGTAAATCTGGAAAAGTTACTATTTTCTAGAATTAATAACGTAGTCAATGAATGTTAAGAGTGTTATTTTTTGTGGAGAACAGTCTGCAATTATTGAAACAATAAATTCACTTGCACCTTTTCATATAGGAAAGGCGGAAAAAATGTTAGTTTATTCGAATATCTTACACTATTTCGCTTATTATTCAGTATTATATTATCTCTGAACTTGAAACCTAATTTTTTAAACAATAATTATTTTCAAATATTATTTTCTTTCAGTTACAAATGATCTTAATTGTTTAAATAATTGCAAACTGTCTTTCACAAATATATAACTCTTAACATTCATTAACTGCGCCCTTAAATCCAGAAAATAATAACTTAAACGATCTACACGGGCAAAAATTGTTTAAACAAATTAAAAGTGTTTAAGCAATTACCAAAAATGTTAAACAAGCAATATTACTATTTAAATTTATCAACTGTATCATTAATCCCGAAAAATAGTAACTTTTTAGGATTTAGTGAAAAAAAATGGTTTAAATAATTAATTATTATTTTAACAAATAAAAATTAGCTTAAAAATACTTGGAAATTTGTCACTTCTCGAAAAAAAAAAATGTTGAAAAAATACCAAAAAGTATCGTCTTTAGCATGACTTAGTATCAGAACTTTCAAAGTTGGTGACGCAGTTTATAAAAAATTTGTTGAAATTTTTGTTTAAAGTGATGCAATATCTAAACAAATATTAATATTTAACTTTTTCTTCTCGATTCTGATAGAACTTTTCGTTCAATTTCAAAATCCGCTGGAAAATTTTAAAAGATTTCAAAACTGACAAAATGACGGAGGTTTTTCCGAAACCCTTTAAACTCAATTTTCTCAGAAAGGCCATCGTTTTATTTTTTCTTGATTTTTTTCAAAGTTTGAACTAATATGGTGCATTTATCCCAAAAGAGTTTATCTTGTGTCCGCGTCTTGAAGAAGAGAAAACTGGATTTATGTTCATGAAAAATGAAAATTAGCATTTTTTTGCAATAACGAGATGAGGTACGAAAAATGCCAAAAGAGCAAAGTTGTTCCATTACAAAAATTTGTTTAAAAAAGTTTGTTAGACCTTTCTCTATCTTGCGTCTTTTTTCAAATATTGGCTAAAGTATGAATAAATTCGACTATGATTCTATTTTTCTTTAAAAAACTAGAATTTTATGAAATTTTGCACACAAAAATTAATGTGTATATACACAAGTTGTAAAAACTTTGTTTAAGAAATGTTAGAAAATGTTATTGTTTTGATAAAAATACAATTATAGCAGAATTTATTCATATTTTAGCTAACATTTTGAAAAAAAAACGCAAGATAGAGAAAAGTGCTTGCAACATTTTTAAAAGAATTTTTGCAAGTGGAACTATTTTGCACTTTTGACTTTTTTGGAATCTCGTCTCGTTATTGCGAAAAATGCGAATTTTTATTTTAATTTTTCATAGAAATAAGCCGACTGAGTTTAAAGATTTTCAGAAAAACCACCGTTATTTGGTCTATTTAAAAATTAAAAAAAAAAATTTTGCTGAATTTCGAAAGCGAACGAATAGATATAGATCTGTGGGAATTAAGAAAAAAGGGAAATATCTATATTGGTTCAGATATTGAAAATCTTTGAAGAAATTTCAAAAAAATCTTTACAAACCGCGTCACCAACTTTAAAAGTTCTAATACTCATAACTTGGTAAAAAAAAAATTTTCCGTCTGATCGGTGAAATAAGTTTCGTTTAAGATTCCTTAAAAAACAATGTATTTTGTACCGAAACGTTTTCCATAAAAAAATTTCCACAAGATACTTTTAATATATAAACTGTCAGTTGATTTTTTATAATTTAAAAAGAAAAGTAATATACATTTTCCAATTCGCACAATCTTTAGTTTTAATTCAGCTTTAGCTTATTTCGAAAATTAAATTCCCTGTTCTTCTTTTAAAATGGGAGTTGCGACCACTTTTCATAATTTTTTTGTACATGATTTTTCCAAAATGTTGACAATTTTTAATAAAAAAAAAAACGGTGCCTCAACTCTAGAAAATAGGAAAAATTTAATTTGTTGATATCTGATGTCATTTGCGAGTGAAAAAATTACCAGGAAATATGGTACCCACCATACAATATTATATTTCCATATACTTACCGACACTGATACTGGCCAGTTATCAGGCTGAATCTCGAAAATTATTGGAAGAAGTAACTCTTACCTGAAACATAAATTAAGGAAAAACATAAGTTTCACTTTTTAATTTTTTTTTCTAATTTTAATTTTCTAAAAATCGGACATTTTTTTATATTTAATAACAAGTCCTTTCCAATTGTAAGTCGTGCAATTGCGACTAAGTGAACTTTTTCAATGACCAAACTTTTCAAAATTGAACTATTCGTATTCTTCATTCATTCAAATTTAAATAAATGAAAGATTGCAGTACAGAACTAGATAACCAACATTTTAAACGAAAATTGGTTTATTGCATGAAACATTCTTAAAAAATCAAATAAACATTGTGGTAAAAGAATTTTTTCAAAATATCATTTTTTGATACAATAATTTAAAAGAATATATTTAAAATGTAGTTACAATTAAGTTACAGTTTTAACGTTGTAATAATTTTTATCAACCTTTTAACATTTATATTTCTTGCAATCATCATCAATCAAATGTTTTTTATTCTCATTCACATTTTTTAATCGCTGTCCAAAGCCGGATTCGAAAACCCATGAAATTTTAATCTCAAAGTTTTCAGTCGATTTTCTCGGAATTAAGTAACTTTTTTACATCAAATTTCATTTACCCGTATTGAGAAACTTAAAATCCCGAAAGCATGATTTTATTTTATTTTTAAACTGAAAATTGAATTTTTTATCGCAATCCGCAGCCAAGTCTACTCCAATTTATGGTAAGTGTAACTTTGAGAACGTCAACTTCCACATCCGTTTCCTCAAACCTGGATCACTTTTTCTGCATCAAACTTTGTTGGTGTCAATTCAGCAATACTTCGCCTCGGGAGTGGGCTTTTGTTTTATCTTTAAATAACGATTTCGATTTTACAGAAGTTTTTTTCGATATTTTAAAAAATTCTCATTTTGTTTGTAATCTAGTTCTATACTTTCACCCTTCAATTGTAATTTCAAGTGACTTATTCGAATCTGATTTGATTTTCCCATTTTAGTCATATATGTATGTATGCTCAGAGGAAAACATCAAAATACCTAAGCGAAAAAAATAATTTTGTACCGCAAATTTAATGTGTAATCATTCTACATTGCATGAGAGTTACGTGTCTCAATGAATCACAACGCAGATGCACCAAGAGAAGGCCAAAGTCAAGGTCTACAGCTTTATCGATTAATGGACATTGCTAAACAAAAACTAGAAATATTCTTAGAAATAAACAAAATACAATTGTCAATCATCATAAATAATTGTTGAATTATACTGTCTTTAATTCAAATGATTATTTATTTCTTAAATCCAGGGCTCGGACTGACTAAAAGTCTTAAAATTACAAATTCACATGAAATTTCGAAAAAATTTCACAAAAAATCCCATCAAATATATGAAGAAAATGAAAAAAAAACATCAGAGACTGAATGACTAAAATAATAATTTTTTTTTGTTTGGGAATATAGAGTACAATAATGTTCATTGTTTTTCAAATATTCTTTGCACAATCAAAATAAAGTTTGGGGCTAAACAAATTTTGTAAATAGCCATTCAGTTTGAAGGATTCTGAAAATGGGTTTAAAATATTTCTTTCTGAACTGTTAAACTTGTCAATTTGAATTACTTTCAAATGAGAGAAGTTTGTAATTTACATTAATTTTAAATTTCAGGAACATGAATTTAGAAAATTTTATTTTTCATTTCATTTTTTGATAATTCAGAATTCACAGCCTGAAATGCTCTCGAAACAGGGGAAATATGGTGATTTTTCAAGAAAAAAGGTGATTAAATTCTTTTAAATAAAATTAATATAGACATAATATTGAATTCAATATAAAACCCGCAAGATTGATATTCAAATCAATCTACAGCCAATTTCACCACCAACATCCAAATATTATTTGAATTAAAACAAAAATATTTTCAACCAAACAGTTTCATTTTAAATCAAATATTTTAGAACTTTTAAGCAAAAGAGACGAATTTTTAGCAAATTAATTGAAGTTTTAGCCAAATGCTTGGATTTTCAACCAACAGTGATGAATTTTCAATCAAATCTTCGAATTTTCAAACAAAAAAAGATTGAACTTCAACCAAATAGTTAAATTATCAAGACAAAAAGACAAATTTATTTTAAGAAACAGTTGAATTATCAACCTGAATAGTTGAATTTTCAACAGAAATATTTTCGACGAAGAAATATGAATTTTGAACCAAATAAGATTACTTTTCAATTCATAAGGGCGAATTTTCTATCTGAAAAGATGATTGTTCAAGAAAACAGTTGAATTTCTTATAAAAAGGTGACTTGAACAAAATAATTGAATTTTCAACCAAATTATCGATTTTTCAAATAAGAGAGATTAAGCATCAACCAGAAACAGTTGCATTTTCAACCAAACAGTCAATTTTTCAAGCCAAAAAGACGAATTTTTTAACAGAGAGTTGAATTATTACTCTACAAATTTCAATTTTTTAACAAATATATCGTTTTCAGCCAAGAAAGGTGAATTTTCAACCAAATAGTTAAATTTTCAACAGAATAATTCATTTTTAACCAAACATTTACATTTACAGCAAAATAGTTGAACTTTCAATAGAAAAATATAAATTTTAAACAAAATAGATGAATTTTGAATCAAATGGTTGAATTTTCAGGCCAAAAAGACGAATGTTTGAATCTTCAACCAAAAAAGATTACTTTTGTACCATAAAAGAAGAGTTTTCAATCAAAAAGTATGGATTTTCTACCCCCAACCCCGAATATTCAATAAGACAGTAAAATATTCATCCAAAGAAGAGGAATTTTCACAACAAAATAATTAAATTTTCAACAGAATCGTTGAATTTTCAATGAAAATAAATCAATTTTTAATCAAACAGTTGCTTTTACAACCAAATAGTTGGACTTTCAATCAAAAGATATGAATTTTCAAGAAAATAGTTGCATTTTTAACCAAACGTTTGAATTTCCTTGCCAAAAAGACGATTTTTTTAGAAGACAGTTAAATTTCCAACAAAAAAGTTAATTTTCAACAAAGAAAGACAAATTTTCAACCGAAAAAGATTATTTTTCTACTATAAAAAAGGAATTTTCAACTCAACAGAGAAAATTTTCTACCAAAAAGGGCGAACTTTTAACAAAACAGTTGAACGTTTGACAAAAAAGATGAATTTTCGAGAAAATAGTACAATTTTTAAACAAAAAGAATGAACTTTTAACCAAAAATAGCTGGATTTTTTCTATTGGGTTCTATTCATTCAGTTCGCATTTTAGCGAAAAAATGAGAAAAGGGGGAATTCTTTTGAAAACAGAGGAAAATGAGAATGTAAGGAAGAATTATTTTAAAAAGAAGAAAAGGCAAAATAGGGGAAATAGTGTGAAGACTGTAACTGAATCTCAAATTAATCGATTTTAAACGTTTTCGACTTAAAAATGTCCAAATCCTAAGGCTTGCTATTCGAAAAAATTAAAATTTTCAATTTGAAAAAATTTCCAAGTACAAAGCTTTAATGAGAAATTATTCAATTTTTACTGTTTTCAATTAAGGGGGTATTTCTATTTGACCGAGCTTTTTTCAGTCGTTATTCAAAAATTCATAAAAAATACAATTGTTAATATTTTGGAATGGAAGTTTTTTATATTTTTAAGCAGATCTCAAACTAAAAAAATACATGGTTACCAATTTAAAAAAATAAAAGAGGGCGCTGTCGAATTTCAAAAAATGTGTCCCGGAAACGACACCCTAACTTGGCTGATATGATTCAGCTGCTCCGGGTCATCCGAAACAAAAAAGTCGAAGACATTCTTAAAATATACAAGTACGGCTATATACATTTATGACCTGCCTGCGGTCGCAGCCGGGGCGGCCCACCACAGCGTGCGGCTGAGTACTCTCCGCTCTGCGCAGTTGACCCTGTTGCAGCTTCGTTAAAAAGTCCGAACCAAACAAATCCCTTTGCGTACAAATTCCACATACTATATACTATCAAAAAATAAAAAAAAATCGATTTTTTGGTCCGGTCAAATAGAAATACCCCCTTAAAATGGTACATTTTTTTCTAGTTTTGAATTTTAATGTTAAATGTTTCATTGTGATTAAAATTGAAACTAAGTATAGCGAACTTCCGAGGAAAACGGAAAAAAGTCGATTACCTTTTATCTCCTTCTGCACATTTTCACAGGTATTTTAACAAAAAAATGGTCAAGTAATAATGAATGTGACAAAACCCACAAACAAGTTATAATAAATCAAATTTTCAAAAATGACACTTTAGAAATGCTTTTCACTTGATTGACTATAAATTTCAATTAAACACACAATAAATCGACAATCTGCAAATTTCAATTAAAATACTATTTTCGTTTCCCTGGCTGAAACATTGTCCGCTCGTTTCGCAAGCTTTCGCCTACTGAATTACTCACGCCTGCAATGAATTCGCGATTGAAGTAGAGAATCGATATTTTTATCGGCTTAGTTGAAACAAGAATACTGCTTTAATTGCAACCAAACTGATGTAATGTTTTGTTTCGCTAGATGATCAAATTTGCATTTTCATTCAGGCTTTGTATATCGTGAATGGAACTCTATGGGCATTAGTGACGACGATCATGTCCAACCTTTCTGTCTTCTATGTATAATTGCAGCGAACAATATTATGCAACCTAGCGGAAATGAGTGCATAATTCAATACTTGACAAGACTCAATTATCGATCATCCAATCACTAAATCTATTATGTGAAATAATTCTCCGTCACTTTTCAATTTGTACATTAACTGTCGGATATGCAACTTTACTTTATACAAGGAATTTCTAAAAATTGCGGTGAAAACTCCCTCAAAACCGATCAACGAAAACATACAATTTTTAATATTCATTAATGTGCGTCATTTTTGGAAATTCGCAAATAAAACAAATAACTTGCAGTAATTTTACAGAGATTTAATATGAATTCACTTTTTCACGCACCAAAGAATTCTGGTGAGTGAAAAACGAACCTATAGCCAACAAAATTGAAAAAAAAGACAGGGAATTTTATTGGCCAGGGAAAAGTCAGGGATTTAGAAAAAAAAATCTTGCAAAAGTCAGGGAATTTCTAAGCCGAATAAATTTGAAATTTTTTAATTTGAATTTGAAATTGTTTTATACAGTTTATAAAAGATTCTAGGTTAAAAACGTTACAAGTTTAAGATTTTGGTATTTTAATATTAATGTTCAGGGAAAAATTAGAGAATTTTAAAAATGAAGTTTTACGGTAACTCTGATATAATATTCTTGTTAGTAATTCATTTGCCTTGTATTTATATTTTTATTCCTTTTTTTTTGCAGTTACTTCCTCCTGAAGATTATCTTTTTAGTTATAAATTTTATTATTTATTTGAAAATTCAACAATGTCGTTGAAAAGTTATTCTTTTTGGTTAAAAACTCAATTGTTTTTTTAAAAATTCTTTTGTTGGGTTGAAAATTCAACTAAATTCGTAGAACAAGTACTTTTTTATTTAAAATTCATATTTTTGGGTTGAAAGTTCAACTAAAATCTTTCTTGGATGAAAATTCAAATATTTCTCGTTGAAAAGGTGTCTTTTTGACTTAAAAATTCATCTGTTTCAGTAGAAACTTAATCTTTTTTGTATAAAAGTGCAACTGTTTGGTTGAAAATTCAAGAGTTTTGTTAAAAAGTCATCTTTTTTGGTAAGGAATTTAACTGTTTTGCTGAAAATTCAACTATTTTGTAGAAAATTTACTTGTTGTTCAAAATTCATATTTTAATGTTAAAAAGTCAAACTAAAACCTTTTTTTGGATGAAAATTTAAATATTTTTCTTTAAAAATTTGTCTTTTTGATTTAAAACTTTTTCTTTTCGGTTATAAAATTAATGTTTGCGGTTTAAATTTCATATTTTTTGGTTGAAATATCAACTATTACACTTTTTTGTTCAGAATTTATCTTTTTAGATTGAAAGTCAAATAATTATTTTGTTGAAAATTTAATTATTTTATTAAAAATTCAAGCTTTTTTTTTAAAGTAATGTTTTATGGTAGAAAAGTCATTTTCTTGTTGGAAATAAATAAAAAAAAAATTTACAATTTTAAATTTGTATCTAAAATATTATTTTATACCGTTTATAGAAGATCTCATGTTGAAAATATTACAAGATTAAAATGCTGATATTTTAATGTTAATGATCAGGGAAAATGAAAAATTGGCCAAGGAAAATAAGGGAATTTCGCAAATGAAGTTTTCACCCTGGAAGCATGTATTATCTTAATACAAAAAATTTCCATTAGTTTCAAGTCCCATATCTTATTATTACTGAAAACCATACATTACGGGCAGTAATAAAGGGGGGAGGAAGAAATATTTTGTTATAACGGTTCGTTACCGGGATGGGCGGGGGGGTCTCGGAAAAGGGCCTATAATCCGTTACGTCAATTTAAGTATGGTCCCTTACTTGTAATCAATGTGAAAAAAAAATTTTCTCAATATGCTTATCGGAAGACTGCGGTTCATCCAGCCACGCACTCTCAAATGTTCACGAAAAATTGGAAAATTCTAACTTTCCTCTAAACGTTCGATTCCCGAATTTTATTTGACTAATGACTTGTACTTGACGTCGAACAATACGAGAAAATGTTTGTCACTAATAACCTTATCGGAAGATTGTGTTTTGTCCACCCACGCAGTCTATAGTCTATACGAAAAAAAAATGGAAAAACTTTTAACTTTCCTCTAAACGTCCGGTTTACAATTTTTCTTTCAATAATTGCTTGTACTCGATGTCCAAAAAAAGTAGTTTCTTTTCGCAATATTCATATTCGCAGACAGCGCTTTATCCACCCACGCACTCTGAAATGTACACGGAAAAAATTATAACTTTCTTCTAAACGTTCGGTTCTCAAATTGTCTTTCACTTAGCATTTGTATTTGATGTCAGACACACGGAGAAAAATGGAAGGTCATTTTGGCCATCTAGATGTGCAGACAGACTATATTGCAGGGTCAACTATAGGACAGCCCTTGAAGATTGCTAAAGCGAATATCTCTAGAAGGTTGAAACAAGAGGTTCAAATCGATCATCTCAGAGTGTCGACTTGGCAATCTCGGACGGTTGACTCAAGCATCATAGAGAATCAAACCGCTCATCACAGAGGACGGAATTGATCATTATAAAGGGTCGAATCGCTCATCCTAGAGGGTCGACTTGGTTATATCAGATAGTCGACTTGACCTCCTCGGACAGTCGACCTGGCCATATTAGGGTGTCGATTTGATTATCCTACATTTTCTATCTTTGTTGTCCTTTTCCTACTTACTCCAGTCTCTCTCTCTTATAAGAAACTAGAAATTATCAAATTAAGTGGAACCTATAAAACCTGAAAATTTATATGAAATACGTGAATTCTGGAAGAATTTTTATTCTTTGTGGAGAGTGAGGTGTATGAGACATAATTTGATATGCAAAATAGTGCACATTGACACTATATTTTTTGGAGCTCGAAAGGCTAAGGACATGGCACGGTGTCACACTGAATTGTAAGGTTTCAAACAGTGAAGTGAATTCAGAAACCCATATCCCACATCTCGTTACTTTCTGCATCATCAATGCCAACGGTAACTAATCAGGTTGGCCCTCCGCGATGGGTCATTTGCTCTTCCGTGGATGGCCGAAATGAGTGAAAACAATATGATCGTATTGACCATCCCGAAAGAATACTTCGATTATCCCTGATATTGAGTCTGACCTTCTTACAACACTCAGACTGGCCATAAAATGAGAGTCTCCTGACTATGTCGAAAAAATTCTGAAAGGCTCTTTAGACCATCTAGAAGAACGGACTGGCTCTCTAAATTTGGACCCTCTAACTTTGACTATCCATTTTTCTCCGTGCAATACCCGAAATAATCTTCATCTCAATATTCTTATTGGAAGACTGCGTTACATCCACCCAGGCACTTTTCAGTACATTTCAGACGGAGTTTCGGGATAAAACGCAGTCTTCCGATAAGGGTCTCGAGATGAATCTTTTTTTGTTATTGTCTGACATTAAATAAAAAAAATGAATGAAAGAAAATCCGAGAACTGAGGATTTTGAGGAAAGTTATCACTTTTTCCGAATTTTCGTGTACATTTCAGAGTGGGTGGGTAGATAAAACGCAGTCTTCCGATAAATATATTGGTATACAACTTTTTTTAGTGTAGGCGGACATCGATTGCCAGTAATTAGTGAAAGAAAATTTGAGAAGCAGACGTTTAAAGTTAGAATTTTTCAGATTTTTTACGTATCAAGTAAAATATATTCAAAAATACTTATTCGCAGGGTAGTGGAAATAACAGATGATAAGATATGGGAAGTCCAAAGTCGATTTATGCCAGGAAGATCATGTACGGATCGAATATTTAGCTTAAGACAGATCACAGAAAAAAGTTTGAGAGTGGGGAAAAAAGTTTTCTGTGCATTTGTTGACCTAGAGAAAACATTTGACAAGGTAGATAGAAGTAATCTTTGGGAAGTCCTAAAAGAGTACGGAGTCAATGGATGGCTCCTACAATCCTACAAGCAATAAAAACAATATATGCAGGTAGCAAAGCGAGTCACGGCGTGCCTGAACGGGAGTTAAATAAAATTTTCATGAACGTCTCAGATCTTTGCAGGATCTTTAAGTAGAACATAAATAGGGATGTTTTGGACAAAAATGGAAATATTTCGTCGAGCTCTGTCAAAATAAAACTGATTTAAAGGTTTTTTATACCTTTTTTCACTAATTTCGTAACTAAAGCGGCTTTCAAATACTTTTTTCAAAGTTACGTATCAGCGCAGCGAATCTCTACATTAATTTTTTGGGTCAAAGCACTTGATTTAAACAAAATTTTCCCGCGTATCCGGTGTCGCTATTTTATTTTTAGACAGCTACATAATTTTTTTAAGGTCAAAAAATTGTATAGTTTTACGCAATTTTCAAAAAATTCTTACAATTTTTTAAAAAAGAACTAACGAAACCAGATAAGCGGGAAAATTTTGTTTGAATCAAGTACTTTTAGCGAAAAAAACATGCCCATTGACTGCACATTTATTTCTAATTCAAATTTAATTGATACAGTCGCTATACGAAAATGTCGTTTTTACCTTCTTTTCGGACTCTTTTTGAACGACTGCAGCTTAATTTTCGTTTTTTTTTTTCGGTTAATGTTTATAAATTGAAAGTTCCTCCCTCATCACTTTTCTTAAATGTTAATGTCATTGAATTTTATTTGCCCATTATAAATTAGCCTTTTATATTGCAGTAAAAAATAAGAATAACTCGAATAAAGCTGTGAACTTATGGATTTATTTAAATAAGCTTCATATCATCATAACATTTTGTACAAAAATTTGAAAAATGAATTCTTGAGCACTGAAACCTAATTGTACTTTTTAAATGTTTTTGTATATTTTAAACGAGAAACTTAGATATGAGAAGAGTTGTATTCATAAACAGCCCGCAATAATTGTTCATCATAATTAGAATTCGCTCTTCCAACTTCATACTTCTCCCACGTGATTTTAAAGAGAGATGATTTCCATTTTAACTAAATGCGAGAATTTTCAGTGTTTCCAAGTCGAAAAATTCTTACGAGAAAGAGTACAAATAAACAAAATGTTTACGAAAATTAAGCTGCAGTCGTTGAAAAAGAGTCCGAAAAGAAGGTAAAAACGACATTTAAGTATAGCGACTGTATCAATTAAATTTGAATTACAAAATAAATGTGCAGTCAATGGACGTGTTTTTTTCACTAAAAGTACTTGATTCAAACAACATTTTCCCGCTTATCTGGTTCCGTTAGCTGGTTTAAAAAAATTGTAAGAATTTTTTGAAAAGTGCGTAAAACTATACAATTTTTGGACCTTAAAAAAATTATGTAGCTGTCTAAACATAAAATAGGGACACCTGATAAGCGGGAAAATTTTGTTTAAATCAAGTGCTTTGACCCAAAAAATTAATGTAGAGATTCGCTGACGAGGACGACCCCATGAAAAAAAGGCACCCCGCTGGTTTCTAACACTTGCTTTCCCGTATAAAAAGCTGTCTCCAAATATCGCAATTTACACGAAGAGAAAAAGAAGCACATACTTCTTTCAAATTGCAAATAATTACAAATAGTTCTACTAACTACCACTAATTTAAATCAATTCATTACCTTCATTAGAACTGAAGATAGTACAGTTGTATATTTATGTACAAAAAACGTACAATTTGTTATATTCTGCAAATTTTTCAATGGCAATTTGTTTAGAAATGTTTAAGGTACCACCATGAATTTTTTCAGATTTTTCCTATTATTTTTTCAATAAAAAACTATGTTCCAAAGTTCACTGTCTTTAAAAGCTGTCAAATTTCCCTACTTTTTAACAGATTTTCGGGTCTGTAAGCTATACAAAATTTTCTGGCATATTCGTTTCAGGCTCACTAACGTACAACAGTTTGACCTTTAAAATGATCCTTCATTCATTGAGCTACCATTTTTTCTTCACTTACTTTTTTAACGTCAAAGCCAGAGGACTCGAATTTTCTCGCCGATAGTAAGAATAGCCCTCTTCGACGAAGAAGTTGTGGATCTCGGGACAGTGAGGGTACGTGGGTTAGCGGTCGCAGATGACAAGATTGTTATGGCAGAATCAATCGAGGACTTGCAAAGAATGTAGAGCAAACTGAATATAAGCATGAAAAACATTTGGGGTGATCGCTAGAGAGATTGATCAGCAACCTGGGTCGGAGCAGTGTTGCGAAACGAACGTGTTATTTAAATAAGTAACACGGGAATTCTAGATCAATCTAAAAATCTACACCCCCTCCCCCACATTAATCTTTTCCTCACCGAGTGAGTCACGCTTACCCCGAAAGAAATACAGCTTAATAGTATAATAATAATAATTTATCATAACAAATGTAAATAGAGCCTTTCTTCAAAAGAACAGAATATCCTTGTGTATAGAGAGCCTCGATTGCATAAGGTTTGGGTCAATAAACGATGAACAGTTGGAGTATTAACACACATGCTTGTTTCACGCAGAAACCATTGTCTAAACCTGTTGGGTCTATTGAGTTTAGTCGAGTATAGGTTCCTAATAGCAGAGCAAACTTCGGTTCAATGTACACGTCTCGCTGCACATGAGGTTCATCAGAATCTAGTTAACTACAATTCTCGGCCCTTCCTAACTTTAATCTGATAACTAGGAGCACGCGATCTGGATTATATCTTGAGCTTCACCAACGGCCAGTCTGCATTCAAATCGTCAAAACTGCTTTTCATTTCTCTTCTTCTTTAAAAAAGTTCGATTTGATATAATTCTAATTTTAATTTTAAATGAATCTTTGAATAGCGCTCGAATTGTTACTACACTGTGGATTTTGAGGAGAAAAACATTTTACTTTCACAGAAATAATTTCTGGTGATAACAGGAAATTTATTACATTTTAATTGTAATTTAAAAAGTAAAAATGTTCAAAAATATTCTTTAAGAGTTCTTTGACTACAATGTGTTTTGACAACTTTGTATTTTTTTACTAGAGTGTACATTTTTTCATCAAATGTACGTCGCTTTGAAATTTTGTATAGAATATTTGTAGAATTATTAATAATTATTAATAAAATTGAAAAAAATTTAATTTAAATTCAAAAAATTTTATATAATTTTACAACGCCAAGATTAACCAAAGAATAACACTTTCAATTGTAAAATTGCGTCGCTAAAAGAAATGATGTAATTTTAACGGATTTAATAAAATTCACTGATGAGGGCCACCATTGTGAGAATTTATATTTTCGGGTTGCAAAAACCACTGTTTTGTAGAGAATTTAGCAACTGTTTTTGGTTCTTTACTAAAAAATTTTTCTTCGTTGAAAATTCATGTCTTCGTGTAGAAATTTATTTTTGTTGTTGTTAAAAATGCAACTGTTTGGTTGAAAACTAATCGGTTTTGGGTGAGAATTAAACTATTTTGTCGAAAATTCGTCTTTTCTGGTTGAATTCAGCTGTTTTTTATTAAAAAATAAAATCTTTTTTGGTTGAAATATCAACTATTACATTTTCCGTTGAAAATTCATCTTTTTTGTTTGAAAATTCGGCTACTTTGTTGAAAGTGGAACTACTTTGTTAAAAATTTATTTTTTTGGTTGATTGTAGATCATTTAATTGGAAATTCATCTCTTCAATTGAAAATTTTAATATTTGGTTGAAAATTCCTTTATATTTCTGGTTGAAAATTAAATTTTTCAAATAAAAATTAAACTTTTTAATTTTTTGTTGAAAATTGACCTTTTTTAGTTGAAAACTAAACTATTTCATTCAAAATTCATCTGTTTTTAACAAATACATCTTTTTGGTTAAAAATGTAATTATTTTGTTGAAATTTTTTTAATTTTGTCAAAAAAATTACGCTTTTCGGTTGAAAATTCCTTTTTTGTTTGAATTTTAAACTACGAGTTTAAGTGTTCTGAATTTATAGGCGGTCAAGTATAAAAAAGCTTCCTTTTTTAAATGATACAATTTTGATAATTTTGAATTTTGTTATAGTGAAATTATAACGAGTTTCAATTTGAAACTGTACAATTTTGAACAATTTATATTTAAAATGACAAAATCTTAAACGTTTAAATTCATTTGGTTCCTATATATCGTGCGTAAATTACTTTCTTATTCGCAAATGAAAGTCCTTAGATAAATAAACAAAATAATAATAATTAAATTTCAACTTATTTTGTTTTGTTCAAAAATCGTTATCCAGATTTAAATCAGATATGTATAGGGAAGAGATGGTACGTTTTGAGCGAATTCAATTAAAACATATTAAATTAAGTATAAAATTTTTTTAACCAATAAACAAACGTTTATACTTGATTTAATATCAGACCTCACATACCAAAATGCTCGGAAAAAAAATGAAAATAGGGTGATTTTCCAACGAAAATAGAAAAATAATCGGGGAATAAATTCTTTTAAATAAAATTACTGCAGGTACAATATTGAACTCAATGTGAAAAGATTTGAATTTCAAACATGTGAAGTCGAAATATATTGAATTTTAACCAAATATTTCAATTTCCAAAAAAAAATACGTATATTTATTTTTGCTTCCTCATAGAGAAAGCTTTGTAATGGTAACATTTTTCAAAATTTTTAAATTAATTTAATTTAACCTTCCCCAATTTAAAAATGTCTAATACAATGTTCTAAAATTGTCCGGATGTGTGTGTGTGTGTGGATGTCACACTTTTTTGTGAACACGATAACTTGAAAACAGTTGCAGATAAATGGATGAAATTTGGAGGGCTTATTTTCCCGACTAATATCTTGAAACTGACCGAAGGATTTCTGAAAATATTTGTCGAATTTTTTTTAGCACTTAATAATATTTAAAAAATCAGTTTTTTATAATAAAACTTTTTTCATTGACATAATTCAAAGTTGATACAAGAATATAAAAGATTCCTTGGATCGAGACGAATCGATTGACCTATAATATTAATACATTTCATTAAAGAGTAAGGAGGCTATGTTAATGCATAATATTTGAAAATACGGTTTTTTATAGTAAAACTTTTTTCTTCAATATAATTCAAAGTTGATGCAAGAATATAAAAGATTCCTTGGATCGAAACAAATCGATTGACCTGTAATATTAATACATTTTATTGAACATTAAGGAAGCTATGTTAAGCATAATATTTGAAAATACGTTTTTTTATATTGAAACTTTTTTCTGCAATATAATTGAAAGTTGATGC
>CAKNYM010052353.1:336606-379660 GCA_932195095.1 Andricus curvator | reverse complement strand
ATTCAGGAATTTTATTATTCAGGAATTTTCCGATTCGGGAATTTTATTATTCGGGAATTTTATAATTTAGGAATTTTATTATTCGGGAATTTTCCAATTCGGGAATTTTATTATACGGGAATATATCCAATTATTTTTAGATATATCGAAAAATTAAAAACAAATCTATATTCCTTTTCAGATTGAACGAAACTCGGGACGTGATTGCTTCGTTCCCTCGGGATTCTAATATGAATTACAAACGGTTTCTTTTCTGGACTCTCACCTATTCCAACCTTTTCTCGATATTCACAGGAATTTCCTAAATGAGATTCTCATTCGAGGCCCCCGGTATTTTCAACAACGCTCGATCGTTGGATGTCAAAGAGCAAACTACCAACTTTCGAGGGAATACGATTAGTCCATAAAGGAAATTTATCACCAGATGTCTGGTCTAAATGAAATTCCATTCCACCTTGTACGGCAAATGCTCATGCAAAACGGAAACAAAACTTGGCGTAAAAGAAAATAATTAATAATCTATAAATAAGTTACGAAATGTATATCAAGCATTACTGAGGTCATTTCTTATTTTTATTGTCTCAGGCGATTTATAAATTAAAATATAAATTAAATAATACAACATTTTTTATTTCATAGTATCTATTAGGAAATGTTTAATTTTTAAACATCAGGTTTTTTCAAAACCTTTTAAACCGTTTCTCGATTAAAATCACCAATTTCCAATCAAAAACGTCAGTACAACCTAAAATTGTTAAAAAGTTATAAATCTTCTTTGAAATCTTGTGATTTTTTTTTTGAATTTCAATTTCCGACGAAAAACACTTACATACACCAAAATTGTTGAAAGATTCTAAATCTTGTTCAAATTATAATGATTTTTGTTTTGAAATACCAATTTTTGACGTGAAACGCTAACATAACCTAAAATTGTTAACATTTGTGAAACTTCTTTAAAATATTAACAAAAAATAACCATTTCCGACCAAAAACACTAACATAATCCGAAATTGTTAAAAGATTCTAAATCTTGTTCAAATTATAATGATTTTTTATTTGAAATACCAATTTTTGACGTGAAACGCTAACATAACCTGAAATTATTAAAATTTGTGAATCTTCTTTAAAATAAAAAAAAATAACAATTTCCGACGAAAAACACTAACATATTCCAAAATCGTTAAAAGGTTGTATATCTTGTTCAAATTATAATGATTTTTGTTTTAAAATACCAATTTTTTGTGTAAAACGCTACATAAACTAAAATGGTCTAAAGTTGTGATTTGTGAATTCTCTTTGAAATCTAATTATTATTAATAAAAATACCAATTTTCAAAAGAAAACACTGACCTTATCCAAAATTGTTAGAAGATTCTAAATCTTGTTCAAATTATAACTTTTGTTTTAAAATTTTAATTTTTGGTGTAAAAGGCTAACCTAACCGAAAATTGTTCAAAAATTATGAACCTCTAAAATCTAATGATTTTAGTGTTTAAAACCCCGATTTCCTGTGAAATACGTTATTATAACCTGAAACTATTCAAAAAATTCAAATCTTGTTTGAACTATTATGATTTTTGTTTCCAAATACCAATTTTTTATGTAAAACGCTGACATATAACCTAAAATAATTGTAAAAAATTGTGAATCAACTTTAAAATGTTGAAAAAAATCAAAAGTTCAAATTTCCGACGAAAAACACTAACATAATCCAAAATTGTTAAAAGATTATTCTAAATCTTATTCAAATTATAATGGTTTATGTTTTAAAATAGCATTTTTTCTATAAAACGCTAACGTAACCGAAAATTGTTAAAACACCATGAACCCCTAAAATATAATGACTTTTGTATTTAAAAACCGATTTCTTGTGAAATCGTTAATATAACCTGAAACTGTGCAAAAATTGCAATTTTTTCAAACTATAATGAATTTTGTTCTTAAATACCAATTTTTGGCGTCAAACGCTAACGTAATCTTTTTAGGTTCCGTTGAAAATTAGTTTAAATTAGTTAATCAAATTATTAATTTACAAATTTTAAATTGTTCAGAAATTATCAACCTTTAATATCTAGTGATACAAATCTGAAAAACGTAATTTGTTGAAAAATTTATAAATTTTGAAATCTAATCATTTGTGAGTAAATAAATTAAATTTGTTTAAATTTCAAGTCTTCTTCAAAAATTAATGATTTTATATTAAATTTGTTTTTTTAAATACCACTTTACCAAGTAAAGCACTAACATGGAACACGTATAATATTTACAATGATTTATTACATAATTTGAAATTTTTAATTTCTGCTTGATTCGCATAAGGTTTTTTATAATTTTTCTTAATAAAATGGATTAATGGTAGATTTAATTATAAAAATTTCAACTTTATGATATAAAACAACTTCAAGTAATGCCAATCAGGTTTGCAACAACAATGGTTACGAGATTTTCCAGATATTTCGTTACACCACTTTTTTTAGGTAGATTATCGAGTTAATTTGAAGACAAGAGAATGACAACTGGATAAGAACGAATTTTTTAGAAATTCTGTTTTTAAGAATTTCGAGTAATGTAGGACACTATTTATCGATACAGAAAACTAAAAAAAAAATTTCACTTCCAACCTTCAACCTTCTCTTGTTTTTGAAATAAGGTGTTCACAAGCTCCTTAAAAATAGCACAAGATTTTTGTTGATACATTTGAGAATATTTTATTTCATATTTAATTTTTTTTAATTTTGTATTGAATTTTTATTCTGCTAATAAAAATTCGCCAAAAAATTGATATCTCTAGAAAATAAATAATGTAAATTCAGTATATTTTTAAAATACAATCCTCTTATTTAAAAAATTAGCTGCATTTACATTTTTTATTTTCTTAGCATATCAAAAAGTCCTCAATATAACAGAAAAGTCTTTTATGGTGCAGTATATAAAAAGTAATCTCTGGAAAGACCGTTCTTTCCTCCGAAAACCATTAAAAAAATTCACATCTATAAAAATAACTAAAATTTTGAAAGTAATAAAGTTCTCAGAAAAAACTAAATACACTTCGTATTTTTTCAATAAGATCTTTCTCCTTAGTTTTAATTTATGTCACCAAAACTTTCCTATCTTTTTATCAAACTTATATTGGATCAGAATTGCTACAAAATCCCAAATTCGAAAATCCCTGTCTTTTCCCTGGCCAATTTTTTATTTTTCCTGGCCATTATGAATTTTTCTTTCAGATATAAAAAAAACCTTACACCTAGGAGATCAATGATACGAATGCAAAAAAAATATTTCTAAATTCATTTATTATTTATTATTATTTATTTATTTCTGAAATGAAAAACAATAATTCTACCTGACACTTTAATGATACTCAAACTCGTACAATCACTTTAAATCTGAGAAAGTGGAGAAACTGCTTGTACGATAAAAAGATCCTTACACGCCAGTTCTCACTTCGCACTTTTACGAGTCCCATTTTTTTTAATAGTATAAGAATAAAAAGGTACCATAAAATCTTTTTATCCTTACAATAAAATGGATACATGCTGAAAAAGTACTCTTTTTATTTAATATTTTATAAATAAAAGTGCATTTATTCCGTTTTAAATTTAGAGTTTACCTCTTATTCGCATTTAAACCTTTCATAATTAAAATTCATTAGATAGACTCTAAATCATTACATAAAATTTTAAATGCAAAAAAAATTGAATTTCGGGTTGCTGTAGTCCAACAAAATTATAATTTCAATTCATTGAGTATTTTTCCAAATTTAAGATTCTTAAATCTTTAATTGAAAATTTTTTAATCGAAGTTTTGAAACTGTTTCTACTTGAACTTAATAATTTTTTTTACGAATCCTTTCCGAAATTCGTTGTTGAAAACATGTTTTGAAGATATATCTCTGTCTCTCTCTTACAAGTACATATACGTTCTATACCGTCTCTCTCTATTCGCGTCCCTTTTGTGCGGCTATTTGCAATTGCTCTAAAGGCTCCTTTTCGATATCCCCACTGCTGCCACGCTAAGCTCTCTGCACTCTTTTACTATGCGATCTCCTCAAAACTCATGATGATTCTTCACGAAAAATTTCAAAGTTAATCCATCAAAGTTGCAATTCTATTGAATTCTAACCGCTTTCATTTCACAGAAATCCGTTGAATTATTATGAAATTTACGATTTACATATGAAATTGTTCAATTCAATGACAATAATTGAACTTTAAGCACTTAAGGAATTCGGTGTTTCAAACAAAATCCAAGGTTTTCATTTTATTTCATTCAAGGTTGTTAAATTTCTATTGTTTTGCAGAAAATTGAAAATGTTCACCACATCTTTGCAAATTTGTGATGCCTCCGCAGCCTAATTTTTTCTATAGAAATTCAAGTGAATTGAAAACAATTGAAACATATTAAAAAAATTAATTGAGTTCATTAACACTGGAAGGAATTTAGAAAAATTCCAGGGAATTCAAAAAAAGTTCAACGAAATTTCTAAGAAACAAAATCCATAAATATCCATTGCATTGAGTAACATTTAGAACAATTTAACTGAATCAATAAAGATATAGAGGGCGCGTGGACTTTGTTACGGGATATCATTGTTAAAACTGCAATTGAAGTGTGAGGTACGGCAGTGGTAGGAAGAAAGTCTGGTGATGGGTGGTGGAATGATGAAATTCAAGCAGCCCAGCAAGAAAAGAAAAAAGCGCACAAGAGAACATTAAACATCACAGGTCTTAGCGATGAGGAGAGAAATAGACTCAAAAATGATTAAAATGACAACAAGAGGAAAGTTAAACGACTAGTCAAGGAGAGTAAAGATAACATCAGAACAGAAGAAGAGAAGAAAATACAAAACAGCTTTGAAGGAATTGTGAAACTATTATTTAAACTAATAAAAGAAAGTAAAAGTACAGAGTTTGTCAGCATGAGAAACAGCAAAGGTGAAATACTATATGATATAGACGGGATAGTAGACGCTTTAAAAGACTCTTTTAAAGAATTATTAGGAGGTGAAGATATAGGGCAACAGAACTGCGACATGAAATATAATGCATTAGAAAAGCCAATTGAAAAAGTCTGTGTCACTGAGGTCAGAGATATAATTAAGAACTTAAAAAACGGTGAGGCTGCTGGCGTAGACAGTATTAGCGCTGAAATGCTTAAATACGGTGGCGAGCACATACCTCACAGGTTGTGCAAATTGATAAATTTATGTATAGAGATGGGAGAACTCCCAGACGATTGGAGAAAAGCTATTATCGTACCAATATACAAAAGAAAGGAAGATAAAAGCAACTGCAGTAATTACAGATGTATCAGCTTACTAAGTACCGTAAGTAAAATATACTCAAAAATACTCATTCGTAGAGTAATGAAAATTACAGAAGAAAATATATGGGAAGCCTAAAGTGGATTTAGGCCAGGAAGATCATGTACAGATCAGATATTTAGTTTAAGACAGATCACAGAAAAAAGCTTAAGAGTAGGGAAGAAAGTTTTCTGTGCATTTGTTGACCTAGAAAACGCATTTGACAAGGTAAATAGAAGTAAACTTTGGGAAGTCCTTAAAGAGTACGGAGTCAATGGATGGCTCCTACAAGCAATAAAAACAATATATACAGGTAGTAAAGCGAGTGTAAGGGTAAATGGGAAACTGAGTGACTGGTTCGATATTATGCATGGCGTGAAACAAGGGTGCGTTCTGTCCTCTTGGCTATTTATCATATTTATGGATAAGTGTCTAAGAATGGGCCTCTTCGACGATGAAGGTGTAAATCTCGAAACAGTGAAGGTACGTGGGTTAGCTTTCGCAGATGACAAGACTATTATGGCAGAATCAATCGAGGACTTGCAAAGAATGTTGAATAAACTTATTACAAGCATGAAGATCATGGGCCTTAAAATTAACGTAAATAAAACAAAAATCATGGTGTTTGAAGGAAAAACTGAGAAAACAATGTGCAACATTGTGCTAAATGATGAGAGATTAGAACAAGTTGACAAGTTCGTATATCTGGGTAGCCTATTCACTACCGACGGAAAAATAGATTGGGAGTTAGATAGGCGCATAAATAAGGGTAAGCAGGTTATCGGTAGAGCAGGGTCCATTCTCAGAAATAAAAACATATGAAAAAAAGCTAAAATGGCCATACATAATTCCATATTCGTACCGACTGTACTATACGAGTATACGGTAGTGAGACATGGACCTGTCAAGAAAAGGACAGGAGTAAAATTAACGCGACTGGCATGAAACCTCTGCGCACAATATGCGGGAAAACACTGATGGACAAAGTCCGAAACGAGATTATCCTCCAAGAATGTGGTACAGGAGAGACAATAGTTGACATATGGGAAAGAAATCAGGTAAGATGGTTCGAACATCTTGAAAGAATGAAAGATGAACGACTGACCAAACAAGTGTATAAAGGTAAAGTAAATGGCAGAATGCCCATAGGTAGACCGCCAAAAGAATGGTTAGAATCTGTGAATGAGACACTAATCCGAAGAGACATAAGAAGCCATAGAAACATAAGAGCTTGCATGAAAAAATGCATGGACGTGAAGGAAGCTAGAGTAGTATGCCAGGACAGGAAAGTGTGGCGACAAATAGTTTGTAAACAGAGCGACAATGGAGTGAATGAAGCCTGAAACAAAGACCTTGGATACTAATGGGCCCAAGTGGGGAACCACACATAACAATTTTGTGAGGCTCTTCACCTGGGGTGATCGCTAGAGAGATTGATCAGCAACCTGGGTCAGAGCAGTGTTGCGGAACGAACGTGTCACGCCTACCCCGAAAGGGAAATGGCTTAATGGTATAATAATAATAATAATAATAATAATAATAGGCGTAGTAATAGTAGGCGTAGGGATGTGGCGACCCCATCGCCCGAGAGCTCCGGCTCTTGCAGTCAGCCACGTTGCTTTGGGCTAACTCCCCAATGCAATGAATTATGCGGTTACGACACCAGTATCGCGCAGTGCCACCCACAATAGGCCTCTCTCGGATGGAGGCCATGGTTCAGTTGGGAGTGGCAATAGGACCGAACCGAGGCGACGACCAGGCAATGGCCCCGGACAAACGCGAGAACATCGATTTAAATGGTCTGACCAACTCAGGAGAGACATCCTTACCTGTTGGCAAAGAAGCTCACCGGCGCGAAGAGGATTCATGCAGAGGTTACATGACCGTTGGGTCAATATGCACCCGGAATATGCTCATCAAACGCCTCAGTATTTAAGAGATCAGGTATCCTTTTTGCGAAAAAACGGATATGAAGCTCTCTATCAACAAGACGAAGAAGAGCAACATCCTCCATCGAACATTCCACCCGTTCCAGCAAGACCAACTTTGCAGATAACCGATAATGCTAACATGAGAAGTAGGAGATCTATCCACCAAAAAGTCTTTCTCAGGATGGACAAATTAGCTGAAGCTAATACTGCTCTCCCCGATTTGCTCCCCGAAGATGTTAATCTCTGGAATCTGAACTGTGTTGTTTACGAGAAGGCGGTGTCCTTGCTTAGCGACAGTAGAAGTAACGAAACTTCAGTACGTCTGAGTAAGACTCGCGAGCGTATTGCACAGCTTCAATTCAAAATTGAAACGGCGAGACGGCATGCATCAAATATTCAGTGCGTGATTAGCTACATAACATTAAATAAAAAATTCACTCCAAAAGTTAGGGCACTTGCTCGAAACTTAAGGAAAGCAAATCACACGCTGAACAAGTGTAAACTGTTGACCATCAAGCAGCACTGGACGCAAAAAATAAGATCTGTTTCAACAGCGAAACAGCGCCTTGAACGGCGAGTAAAGTGGATTCAGGAAAATTCCACATTTTCTACTCATCCTTCCCGTCTGTTCAATAAAACGTCACGTGCCGTTAAAAATCCGCCTAGTCGAGAAGAGATTCAAGTCTTCTGGGAACAAGTATATGGAGATACTTATCAGCTAAATGAAGACGCTTCAGATATATCACTCTTTCGTAACTTTTGCCAAAGGCAAAGGTTACAAGGTCCAGAGGAAGAGTGTCCACTAATTACTGCTGAAGAAGTGAAGAAAGTTATCGCTAGAACTAAGAACTTTTCAGCGCCAGGGCCAGATAAAATCAACAACTTTTGGTGGAAGAAGTTTACTTCTACGCACCAACATCTAGCTCGTATATTTACTACTTTCTTAAACGGAGACCAACCCGTCCCGCAGTGGCTAGTGGAAGGACGCACGGTATTGATTCCGAAGACCGGAGATTTGTCAAGTCCAAAGAACTACAGGCCCATAGCTTGTTTAAACACCAGCTACAAGCTATTCACTGGCATCCTCAAAGAGAGGATATTAACATCTATCGAGCCGGTATGGAGTGCAATAGTTGAACAACGTGGATGCAAGAGAGGTCTGGCAGGTTGCAGGGAGAACCTGTTAATAGACAGGTGTATCACCCAGGACTCGATCAGGTATCGACGCAATCTGTCCATGGCTTGGATTGACTACCGTAAGGCATTCGATAACACGAACCATGAGCTACTTATTAAGCTGATTGAATGCATGGAAGTGCATCCAAAAATAGTGAGATGCATAAAAGAGCTTATGCTCTTGTGGCGGACAAGATTTGTCATAACATCTGACAAAAGACAAGTGACTACAAGCTATATCACATATAAGAGGGGAGTCTTCCAAGGAGACTCTCTAAGTCCGATACTTTTCTGCATCTCCCTCTTGCCTCTATCTATTGTGCTCCGAGGCAAAAGCTCTGGATACCTATGTGGCCCGCCGAACAAAAGAGAATATAAGGTCAACCACCTTTTATACATGGACGACCTTAAACTCTTTGCTTCCTCGAAAGAGGACCTTAAAATCCTTGTGGAGGCGGTAAATAGGTACTCTAAAGCGATTGGCATGCGCTTCGGACTGGACAAGTGTGCCTGCGTCCACCTACACCAAGGAAGACTAGAAACTACATCATCGGATCACGATCAGGATCTTCAACTCATCGGCGGAAATACCATTCAACATCTTGGTATTGGAGAAACATATACATATCTTGGAATACCGCAAGCGGAAACCCATGATGTGCTTGCGTTAAAAACGGCCCTTGGAAAAAGGTATCGCCAAATTCTCAGAAAAATTTGGGCTTCCGAATTATCTGGAAAGAATAAGATCCAGGCGACCAATATGCTGGCCGTTCCTATACTGCTCTACACGTTTGGTGCAGTAAAATGGAACGTCGATGAGTTGAAGCAACTTGACCGAAGCACACGCAAGATGATGACAATCCATCGAAGTCATCATCCTAGATCTTCCGTACCTCGAATATATCTCCCTCGAGATAAAGGGGGTAGAGGCTTGCTGAGCTTAGAGTGTCTTCATCGCAGAACGGTTCTGGCTACAGCCTGCTCAGTTCTAAACAGCACAGATTTTCTTATGCGACTAGTACATCAACATGAAGTCGTCAATGCTGCGGCGTTTCTATATCGTGCCGCAGATAGGGCCGCAGAGGAGCTTGGCCTCCCATTTGATTCCAGCGACACTACACATGGCCTAACATCACTAACACCTTTGGTGCTCAAAAGTCGTGTACAGGAAGCAGAACATACGCTTCTACTAAGAGAACATGCTGACAAGCCCCTTCATGGTAAATTCTACGGCATTATACGTAGAGAAGAGCTCTCGATGGGTCTGTCCAACATGTTTCTCAAGTCTGCTGGATTAAAATCGGAGACTGAGGGATTTCTGTTTGCCTGTCAAGATGGCGTTATAGACACCTTAGTTTACCGCGAGCGCATAATGAATATACCTGTAGGCGATACCAACTGCCGAGCGTGCAAGCAAGAGCCAGAAACACTTGGACATGTTCTCAGTGGATGCTCAAAATATGCACGATACGGGTACATAGAGAGACACAATGCGGCTCTAAAAGTGTTATATTACCATCTGAGGCACTTCTATGGTGTTGATCTATTGCCCGTCTTGCCATACGCCCAGGGGGAACTCGAGTCCATTGTGGAGAATGACCAGTGTAAGATATACTGGAATTTCTCATTCTCGACCACTCAACGTATCAGTGCTACGAAGCCTGATATTGTCCTCCAAGATCTGAAGAACAAGATCATTTACGTGATTGAATTCTCGGCACCAGCCGATGGTAATATCACGGCAAAGGAGGAAGAAAAACGGGCGAAATATCAAGCACTTCTTTTCGAGCTAAGCAGGCTCTACCAAGGCTTCAAAGTCCATCTTGTGGTTCTCATAATCGGCTGTCTTGGAGGTATGAAAGCTTCATTTATTAGCCAACTCAACAAGATTCCGGCTTGCCAGCGTCAGGCTCATTCCATCGCGAACCGGATGCAAAAGGCTGTTCTTCTGGGATCACTTCATCTGGTCCGTCAACACTGTTCCTCATAACATTCTAAAAAGATTGGTAGCTCTAAAAAAGTATCCAGAGGTGAAACTTCATCTCCAACTGTCCCGTCTGCCGCGTAAGATCATCCGCGGCTAGAGACCTGACTCCAAGGAACAGTGTTGCCCGATGTTTTCTCGCGTAAATTTCCCGCTCTTGCTTACCTTCTAGGACAGAAGGAGCACAAGCGGATGACGTACACGTTCCAGTTGCGTCGGGATTGGTTGCTTTTAAAGAACCATGATCGTAGCTTCCGGAGCCTACAACTTCTCACATAAAATAATAATAACAAAATTCAAGAGAAATAAAGGAAGCTGACAAGAGGTGTTACAAATTCTAGGGGAGGATGGAATGGACGAGGAGTGTATGAAGGAGTTGGAGGGCGCTAGAAGGGTGAAAAAAGTAGAAAAATGGAAAAATTGAGGTAGAAGAGAAGTGAAAGAAAAATGAACCGGATGTCGCTTAGATTAGAAGCGTAAAGATCTGTAAGCAATAATTATGCAATAGTTCGACAGTAAAATTGCCTTTTCTTTAATATAGAAGTAAGGATCTAGATATAAGAATGAATGCAAATAGTTGTAAATATTTGTAAATAGTAAGGATAAGATAATATAAAATATTTATACGGTTTTTTAAGAAACGGAGGTCAAGTAAACCCTTAGAGGATAGATTATGAACAAAGAAGAAGAACTATATTCTATCGTTGAACCAACGAAATGTTTGTTGATTTAACCAAATCGTTTTCTGGGTGTCGAATAGAATTTACTGAATTAATATCAAATATCTATTC
The DNA here is from genome assembly GCA_932195095.1 of Andricus curvator. Classification (NCBI taxonomy): domain Eukaryota; kingdom Metazoa; phylum Arthropoda; class Insecta; order Hymenoptera; family Cynipidae; genus Andricus; species Andricus curvator. The sequence continues at coordinate 368,473 of CAKNYM010052353.1, read as the reverse complement.
AGAAACAAAACATTCGATTTGGCCAGAGCTCTAGTTGACGCAATTGAACAGCATTTGTTCGATTTGAATGTCGTCCAAAAATCGGAAGTTATTCGCATCACGTTTCTAGGACCATCGTTTAGTGGTTTACCTAAACGTATATTCGAAACGTGCGGACAAGTTTACATAGTTGACATAGTTTACAAGTGGAATACAGCAGTGACGAACAAGTTAATGCAAAAGTTATGCATGTTTGAGTATCAAGCCATGTCCCAATTAAGTAAGTTCCTTAACTCGACCATTGAATTAACTCTTCGTTCAAACTCTATAAGGACTTCCCAGATGATTAGCTTAGTTATCGAAAGGTGTTAAGTGAGCCTAATTCTCTTAAAATGATCAAAATTAACTTCAAATAATAGGAATAGTAAACAAAACTGACGGAATTTAAAGGAATTGGAAAGTTGGAAATATAAACAGGATTAGGTAACAAATTAATTTTTAATTACAGAAGAAAATGATAATGGATTTTCTGTTCTAAACAAAAATTTCAAAAATCAGGGTTGAAAAAAGGGATTTAATACTGTTTTTTCACTACTAGCCGCAAAATCATTCTTAATAAACATTCAAGTTTATCTGGTTAAGCTAAGATATTTGAAAAAAATTGCAGGGATTTTATTCGATTTCTAAAGATTTCAGTATTTTTGAAGGATATTGAAGGCTCTAAATAAAGTATTTTAATTGATTTTCCAGTATCTCAAAGGATTTCATGTAACTTCATGTACTTAATAATATTATTAAATATCATCATATTTTGTGTAATTTTACGCGATTTAAAGAGATTTAATAATATTTTAATGAAATTTAAAATAAATTATTTGTTCTTAAATTTTAGTGAGAATTGAGGGATTTCAAAGGATTTCCAAGATTTTAAGTTATTTTTAAATATTTGAAGATATTTCCAAAGATTTTTTAATTTATTAAAGATTATAACTAATTTTCAGTTTTTAGGATATTTAAAAAAATTCCAAGAAATTTTCAAGAGCTTTAAAAAAAATGCAAGGGATTTTGGAAGATTTCAAAGAATTGGAAATATGTTAAGGTACTTTGAAGGATTTCAAGGCATTTTGAAGAGATTAAAAAAGTTTCAAGGAATATCATCTTCATGTAACTTCACGGGATTTCAAGGAGTTTTAAAATATTTTAATGAAATTTTAAAGGATTTAAGATTTAAAGAGATTTTCAAATATTTTAAGATATTTCCAAAGATTTGAAAAATTGTTAAAGATTTAAGAGAATTAAACATTTTTAGGGTATTTTAAAATATTTAAATGAATTTCAATAGATTTGAAGAATTTGACGAGATTGCAAAGGATTTTAAAGATTTTAGGATATTTGAAAAGATGCCAAGGAATTTATGAAGACCTTTAACAAACTGCAAAGGATTTCAAAATACTTCAAAAGGATTTTGAATATTTTAAGGAATTTCCAAGAATTAACAGAATTTCAAGGGATCTCCAAGGATTTTAATGATTTTAAAGGATTTCAAAAAATTTCATGTGGTTTTAAGGAATTTACTAGAATTTCAAAAGATTTGAAAGTATTTTATAGGACCTATAAGGTTTAAGGATACTTAAAAAGATTCCAAGGGATTTTTAGTTGATTTTAACGAGTTCTGTAAAATTTCCGAGAATTTTAGTAATTTTAAGGGTTTCCAGTTTCGAAGAAGATTCAAAATTTAAAAAAAAATGTAGACTGTGCTAGTTGTTTTTGAAAGAAATTAGCATTTTGAAACAAAAATCATCATCAAGATTCCCAATTTTCAACAAGTATAGATTATGTTAGCGTTTTATATCATTATTGGGTAATTTGAATAAAAAGTTATTAGATTTCAAAGATTAAATTTTTTGAACAATTTAGGATTTCCACGTTTGTTATTTTTTTCTCGAAATTTTACATTGTTAAACGAAAATCATTAGATTTTAAAGGTTGATAAATTTTTAAACATTTTAAGTTTGTTATCGTTCTACACAAAAAATTGGTATTTCAAAACAAAAATCATTATAGCTCGAACGAAATTTGTAATTTTAGATTTTCAGTTCTGTTAGTGTATTTCGTCGAGAATTCAAATTTTTGTTTAAAAATCATTAGATTTCAAAGAAGACTCATCATTTTTCAATAATTTTAGATTACGTTGGCATTTTACATCGAAAATTGGTATTTTCGAACAAAAATCATTGTAAATTTAAACAAGATTTAGAATATTTTAACAATTTTGGATAATGTTAGTGTTTTTTTGTCGGAAATAGGTGTTCTTAATTTAAAAAAAAATATATTTCGAAGAAGATTCACTACTTTTTAACAATTTTAGGTTAAGTTGGAGTTTTACACCGAAAATCGGTCTTTTTAGTGAAAAAATCATTAGATTTTTAAAAGGATAAAAATTTTTGGTGTAGAATTGTAGGTTATAGGCTTCTTAAGCTAGGGATTTTCACCGGTCAATATCGATATAGATTTCAATGAAGGTTTGCAATTTTGGAAAAATTTAAGTTGATGTTAACGTTTTCCATCGGAAATCGGTTATTGTTTACAAAAGTAATTAAATTTCGAAGACGATTCACAATTTGCAACAATTTTTTGTTATTTTATATTAGTGTTCTTCGTCGAAAGTTGATATTTAAAGAAAAAAAATCAAAAGATGTTTCAGATTTTAATTAATTTTCACATAACCCTTCAGAATCATTAGAATAACTATTTTTTGAAATTTTACGGTTTTTTGGTGTTTTATACCGGAAATCATTGGACTCCAAAGAAGATAACCATTAATTGACATTTGTAGGTTATGCTCGCGTTTTTAACAGAAAATCGGTATAAATTTGAAAGAAGATTTACAATTTTGGAATAATTTAAGGTTATGTTGAAGTTTCTCACCCGAAATCGGTTATTTTGCATAAAAATAATTAAATTTCAAAGATGATGTACAATTTGGAACAATTTTTTGTTAGTGTTTTTCGTCCAAAGTTGGTATTTAAAGAAAAAAATCATAAGATGTTTCAGATTTTAATTATTCACCAGATTATCTTTCAAAATCATTAAATTCACCTTTTTTCAATTGTAGGAGGTTTTGGCACTTTATATCGGAAATCATTGGATTCCAAAGAAGATAACTTTTTTTAAACAAATTTAGGTTATGCTCGCATTTTTGACCGGAAATCGCTATATATTTCAAAGAAGATGTACAATTCGGAACCATTTTTTGTTATTTTATGTTAGTGTTCTTCGTCGAAAGTTGGTATTTAAAGAGAAAAAAAAATCCTAAGATGTTTCAGATTGTAATTGTTCATCAGGATATCTTTCAGAATCATTAAATTCATCATTTTTTTTTAATTTTAGGGTTTTCGGCATTTGATACCAAAAATCATTGGATTCCAAACAAGATAACCAATTTTTGAACAAATTTAGGTTATGCTCGCGTTTTTCACCAGAAATCGGTATACATTTCAAACAAGATGTACAATTTGGAACAATTTTTTGTTATTTTATTGAGAATGTTAGCGTTTTTTTTTTCACCGGTCATCGGTTACTTTAAACAAAAATTATCTGACTTAAAAAATTAAACGTACAATTTTGAACAAAATGTGAGTTATGCTAGTATTGTTCATCGGAAATTGGTACTTTTCGACAAAAATTGCAACTGATTGATTGTCTATACATTGTAAAAAAATATGATATATTAATTCTGAAGTTAAGATTTCAATTTTCTTCAAGTATCAAAAATATTATCTTTGCGTTCCTTTTCTTTTATTTTAGATAATAGATATTATGAAGTACCAAACATTTTGTAATATTATTAATTTTATATTTCAATATAAACATTGCATGAGAAAAAAATAATAATTGCGCGCGTATTTGTTTTCTAGTTTAATTAAATTGCAGTGAACCAGTGTGTTTCGTTTCACTGTCAGATGACAAGTTCTGATCTAGGCTGAAACTCTGAGTTCCCAGGTGCCCAAACTTTATAAACAATACGAGACCGAAACCGATATGTGCTCTCAAGTTTAGATCTCGCATATTTGTCAGACTGTTGGCCGATCGATACTGCAGAATATTGCTTTTATTATTCAGCTTTAGCCTCCGAGAAAGATTTCACAGCGGCAAGTTTATCGTGATCCGGGAGAGTGAAAGTCGTTGAACTGCAAAACAAGTCATAAATATTCGCAGCATACAAATTCACCAAGATAAAGTAAGAAAATCTCCTGATAAAGTGAAAATCGTTAAATAATTTGTTTATAAATAATATATTGGTGCTAACCGACAGCATTACCCGTGCGGTGAATGTCGACTCTGGAAAGGTCCATAAGTTAAGCCATTTCGAGCGCGGATAGCACTCGGATGGGTGACCATATGCAACGTACGACCAGGTTGTGCATTCGCTGCGTTTGAACTGATGTTGAGCGGGAGCAGTGCTCCCAATCCGGCCCGCCAACTGCAACGCGCATGCGTTGCATCGGCAGTCTCATTCGCTGTAAATGGCGCGTTTTTTGAAATTATTACATGTGTAAATCAATTTTTTATAATAAATCATCATTATGGAAATACTGACAATTAATTTACAGATCACAAAATAGTCTTTTAGAGAGAAAGGTGAAATAATTATTTGATTTTACTTTTTATAAATAAATTATTCATTTGAAATTCAAAGAAAGGAATACCTTCCTTCACCAATGTAAATTTGAAATCATTAATAATATTTTTTTATACTTTATGATTATTACTTATTGTGAAAAATTGATTTGCATATTTAATCATTTCAAATAAGCGCGCGATTTTCTGCAGTTTTCCTCTCTTTTCAATTTTTTAATTTGAGATTCATTCAATTATTTGACATTTTTCTTGGAATCTTAAGAAATTTTTTCCTTCTCTGGATACATTTCAAAATTCTTAGAAAGCCTATATTTCTCAAAATCTTCCAAAATATAGATTTAGTTCAAAATTGCTTGAAATCCCAGCACAAAACAAACTGAAAATAGCTTATCTGTCATTATTTTATAACATTATATTGAAAATCAAAAATCAATTTTAATTTTTAAGTAAAGACAATACAAAGTGTTTTCGTTTTTTTTAATTAAAAGTTCTTCAAATACGACATTTGGATTCTTCTAGATAAAAATTCTTCTCATTTGAAATCGACTGCAATCAACTAAAGATTCAAATTCCTCGTCTGGAATAAAAAATCACAATTTCTATAGAGTTCTAAAATTTTCTTCAATATTCCAGAACCTACCAAACTTTTTACATAATTATAGTTCTTTACCTTGCATCACAAAACTTTTTAAAATAATATACACAGACCAAATAGTTGAATTTTCAACTTATAAACGAAAAGTTTCCAGCAAAGTAGTTTCATTTTCAACGAAAAATATGAATTTTCAAAAAAAAGGTAATTTTCAACCAAATCTTTTAATTTTCTACGTAATTGTTGTTTTTTTAAGTAAAAAAGATGAATTTTCCACAAAACAGCTGAATTTTCAACTCGAAGATATAAATTTTTGACAAAAAAGTTAATTTGCGGCCAAATAGTTGAATTCTTAATTGAAATAATGTATCTTCAAGAAAAAAATCAATTTCTCACAAAGTCGTTCAACTTGAAACTAAAGTTTTTAACAAAAAGATATGCATTCTCAAAGAAACGTGTAATGCTTAATATATCAACACAAAAAGATTTTAATTTTTGATCAAAAACAGTTGAATTCAAACAGAACAAAAAAACAAATTTTCAACAAAGTAATTAAATCAATAACGCACACATTAATTTTAAACAAAGCAGTTGAATTTTCAACCGAAAGTCATCAGTTTCCAATCAAGAAGATTAATTTTCAACAACAAAAAAGAAGAATTTCCCACAAAACAGCTGAATTTTTAACCCGAAAATATACATTTTTGACAAAAAAGTTAATTTGCGGCCAAATAGTTGATTTTTTTATTGAATAATGTACCTTCAGCAAAAAAAATGAATTTCTCACAAAGTCGTTCAACTTGAAACTAAAGTTTTTAACAAAAAGAAATGAATTCTCAACGAAACGTGTAATACTTAATATATCAACACAAAAAGATTTAAATTTTTGATCAAAAACAGTTGAATTCAAACGAAACAAATAAAAACGAATTTTCAACAAAGTAGTTAAATCAATAACCAAAACAGATTAATTTTAAACAAAGCAGTTGATTTTTCAACCGAAAGTGATCAGTTTCCAACCAAGAAGATTAATTTTCAACAACAAAAAAGAAGAATTTTCAAAAAAATACATGATTTTCAACCAAAAATTAAACGAATTTTCAATGAAATAGTTAAATTTTCCACCAAAGAGCTAAATCCTCAACCAAAAAAAAAAATTAATTTTTACTAAAGTAGTTCAACTTGTAGTTGAATTTTTGACAAAAAAAAGACTTTTTAACCAAAAAGTTGTATTTTCCACAAAATAATTAAATTTTCATCCAAGTAGTAGAATTTTTAACTTAACGAGATGAATTCCAAACCAAAAATATAATGGTAGACTTTCATACAAAAAAAATTAACGTTTAACCAAGAAAGGGGTTAGTAGCCTATTTAGACATTAATAAGTCGTTCAAACCTTCCCCTACCATACTCCACCTACATTCCCCTACTTGACCTTTCCTCTCCTACTATCCCTCCCAACACTTCAACATTCCCTTCTCCTCCCTTCTCCTCCCTTCTCAAACTTCTTCCTCATTTACATCCCCCACATTTCCCCACAGTTCCTCTACCCCCGCATAGCTCCTGAATACCTTAGTTCCCCTCCCCTCACTTCTTCTACTTTGCCACCCTTCATTTCCCCTCACTTCCCCTACTTCCTCACCACTCATTTTCCCTACTCCCCATCCCTAATTTCCCCTCACTTCCCCTACTTATCCCTTCATTTTCCCTACTCCCCCGCTTTTTGTGAGTTGTGAGTTAGAAGTTCCCCCTCACTTCCCCTTCCAGGAAAAAAGTAAGACGGATGGACACACGACCGAAACTATTGAGGGTTCTGTTCGGGGCTACGAAACCCTAAAAACAAGCAAAAGGGAAAGTTTCTTGAAGATAGGGGAAACATAAATGAAATTACATTTATATTTCATATTTAAAAATAGGAGGGGGGTCAGCTGCAATGTCACACGACAATTTTAGGGGGGCGGGGGTCCTTGAAATGTCACAAATTATCACAAGAGGGAGGGGTGGGTTAAAAATTACAATAAACAGCTTCACGTAATATGTTAACGCTTTCTTATTAGGGTTCCGTAGCCCCGGGCATTGACCAACATAGTTTCGGTCTGGTATCCGTTCATTCGTCCGTCCGTCGTACTTTTTTCCAAGAAGGGGAAGTGATAGGAACTGCTAACTCCTAACTCACAAGAGGAGGGGAAGTAGTGGGACTGAGGGGAAATGAAGAGAGGGTAAGTATGGGAAGTGAGGGGAGTGGAACTAGAGAAAATGAGGGGAGTAGAACTAGAGGTAGTAAGGGGAGTGGAACTAGTGAAAGTGAGGGGAAATGAGGGGGTAGAGGAAGTGAGAAAAATAAGGGGGAAATAACGAGAGGGGCAGTAGATGGGGAATAAGTTGGGGAAGAGACGGAAGCGAAGATTGAAGAGTTGGGAGGGGAACTAGGGGAGAAGAGGGGAAGTGAGGAAGTGGGGGAATATCCTGCGAGTACGGGAGTAGGGGAGGGAAAGCGCCTACTTTGACTTATTTTATTTTATAGTACTTTAAATTGAAGCATATAATTTAATATAATTAGAAAATTATAAATGAAAACAGGGGTGTAATATGCGCGCTTGGTGCGTTATTTTTTCTAGTAATTATTAAACTAAATAACAAGAGATTAGAATATCTAATAGGAGATTATGGAGTAAGTAGAATAGGAACATTTCAGTTATTAGCGAATCGACGAAGCTTCCTCTCGAGTTTCATTGATTGATGAACCTCATTGTCCAGCTTCCGGGATTCTGGCTATAAACTGGTGCACAACGATCTGCCAATATTCGACGTACCGTTACTCAACGGATCTCTCTTCCGAATCGCTTCCTCTCGATTTCCCACAGGATCCGAGAAAATTGATTGCGACAGTCGAAGGTGACTGAAATCGTCACTTACAGCCAATTATTTCCTCTAATTCAATAACTTTATGACACTGAAGTACTGCGATTAATCTTAGTTAAAAATTACATTTTCGGTCAATCCACCGATTAAGAGTTAAAATACATTTTTTTACTTATAGTGGCAAATAGTATTTCAAAATGTTGAATTTTTAAGGTTTCTAAATTCATAGTTTTCCATTCTTGCGATTACAAATTCAAGTTCTTCAGTTAGAAATCTTATAGTCTATGCAAACTTTTCCTTTCATTTACACGAGTTGTCATTTAATTTAATTCAGGGTAAGCCCAAAACTTCATTTCCAAAATTCCCTGACTTTTCCCTGACTAATTATTTATTTTCCTTACCGTTAATATTTAAAGGCCAGAGTTCTAATCTTGTAACATTTTTAATATAGAATCTTTTATAAATGGAATAAAACTATTATAAATTTACATTTATAAATTTTTAATTCATAAATTTATTGTCTAATTTACTTGAAGAAAGTGAAAATGTGATCAAAAGCGACTAATTTCTAACCCGAGAAGTTAATACAAATGACTAATGTGCATTAATAATATGTCTAGTGTTCTTCTAAATTAAAAAAAAATTGATGAAATTGATAAGGATTCCAGGTGAATTTTAACGAATTCCGGATAAATTTATAAGACTTCAAAGCAATTCAAGGTAAATTAAAAATAATTCAAATGAATTCGAAAAAATTCCAAAAATGCAAGAAATTTCATTAATTTGGAGTGAGTTAAGAGGAATTTAATGAAATGTCTAATAATTTCAGGTGAGTTTAAAAGACACCAGTATGAACTAAAATCGAATTGAGTAAATTTAGAAGAATTTAGGATAAATAAATAATAATTCAGGGTGAATTCCAAATGAATTCGTATTAATTGCAAAAAATATTTGAAAATCTCTTCAAATCTGTTCAATCCTGGGAAATCCCTTTAAATCATTGAAATAATTCGATATCTTATAAATTCCCACAAAATCTTTTAAAATATTTTAAAACCTTGAAGGTGTATCTTCTGAAATTTTTTGAAACTCCGTGAAAATTTATTTAAATCTGTAATCCTTAGAATTTTTTTAAATACCCTAAAATATTCCAAATCCTTTAAATTCTTTTCAAATATTTTGAAATCCCTCGCAAATTTTTAAAGCTCTCAAAAATTCATTGGGTGTTTTATAAATACTTTAAAATCTTTTGAAATCTCTTCAAATTTTTGAAATCTATTAAAAATTCGTAGGAATCTCTTAAAGTACCCGAAATCATTCCAGATCTTTTGTAATCTTTTGAAAACTCTTGAAACTTGTTGAGCTCTTGAAAATTCGTTGGAACATTTTAAAATATCCTAAAATCCTAAAATCTTTTAAATCCTCTGAAATACTTTGAAATTATTGAAATCTATTGAAAATTTCTTTGAATTTTTTAAAATATCCTAAAATATTTCGAATAATTTAAAATCTTTGGAAATCCCTTGAAACTTTCTATAGCTCTTAAAAATTCCTGGGAATTTTTTTAACAAAGTGTCTCGTCGTCGTCCCTAAATTCCTATTTTTCGAGGCGACTAGACGCAGTCTTTTTTGAATAATCAAAAATCTTAATAATCCTTAAAAATCCCTTAAAATGATTAAAATCTGTTAAAAAATGTTAGAAAACTTTAAAAATAACATAAAGGATTTGAAAACAATTCATGGAAATTCAGAAATAATTATACACCAAAAATCCATAGTGGTTAACACATGGGCTAATTTATTAAAAAAGTGGCTAAAGTGATGTTTTCATTTTAAAAAGTTATTATAGTGACTTTATCTTAAAATAGCGACCAAAAAGTGATTTGAGAAAAAAAGTGTGAAATTTTCTATTTGCCATATATTAGACTTGCGCAATAATTTTGATTAACCTCATTTTTTATTTATCCAAATTGAGATTTATGATATTAAATTTTTGTTCAAATTCATATTTGCAATACAAAGAATAGCGCTAAGTTTACATTGAAAATTCTGATTGACTGATTTGAATTTCGCGCCAATTTCTTTATGCCGGATAAAATCTATCAGATTAGGTTGAATGGGATTTTAACGGGTAGCAAATTGATATGCGGCAACATGAATTTCGGTTGAATGAAAATGATGGCAAGTGCTTTTTGGGAATATTTAAGTGCCTCTAGTGTCCCTTTAATTTTAGATGCTTGAATTTGAAATCCTACATCAGCAAATTATTCTCTGGAAACCTCACTTGAAAACTAATAGCTAAACTGTATTTTCCAAACCAGACAAACGTATTTCTGTCATAAAACTCATTAAAATGTAGATACAGTGACTTCTCACTTATTCCAAGGGCCGAGAAACGTCAACATTCGGATATTCCAAGTCTGCCGGGGCCCCCACCTCTACCGCGAGTCGTGGGGTGATTTTGTCAACGATGTTCATTGGCTCCCTCTGCCTGGCATCGATGCGCGCGCTGTAAGCATGTGCACGTCCTTGCATTTGCGCACGCATGCAAACGAGGGCTTCCCGCTCTCCGGGCCTCTTTTTAATTGGTCAGCCACTGACGCGGGCGAGACCGTTCAGGGAAAGTGGTGGGAGGTGAAAAAGCTCCGCCACATAGAACATCCGAGCGTGAGAGACTTGGAATAAGTGAGCCTTGGAAAAAGCGAGAGTACGCGGTAAAATTTTCAATTTTTCACCCTATAAATATTTTAAACTTGTAATTTGACAAACTTTTGAATTCGCTTAGAATTACTTCAAATGCAAAACTGCATGATGCAGAGGGAATACACTCAAACTTGAAAAAAAAAGTTTTTCTGGTTATTTCCGCGTTTCCTCGGTCAAAAATTACATTTTTCCCGGTTGACGTTTGAGCGTATATGTATAGTTATTTATTATTATTTAACACTGATTGTTTTATTATCAGAAATTTGAAAATAATTAAACATTTCAGAACTCTAAGGTACAATATGTAATGAAGGTACCATTATTCTAAGATATTAAGTATAAATATACTGCATTATCACCAAAATAGTGGAATTTTTAATTTAAAAAATGAATTTTCACAAAAATAATCGATTTTTCAGCTAAAAAGTCGAATCTTATAGAAAATATTTAACTTTGAAACACTAAAAGATTAATTTGTAATTAAAAAAATTAATTTTCAACCAAGAAAGATGAATTTTCAACTAAATAGTTGTATTTTTCAATAAAGAAGATTAAACTCCAACCAAAAACAGTTGCATTTTCAAGAAAATAGTTGAAATTTTAAGCCAAAAAGATTAACCTTTTAAAATAAAGTTGAATTTACAACTACAAAGATTAATTTATAACCCAGAAAAATGATTTTTCTACTAAAAGATAAATTTTCTATTCAAGAATACGAATGTTCAAAATAAGAATTAAATTTTTGAAAAAAAAGATGAATTTTCGAGAAAATAGTTGATTTTTCAACAAAATTTTCAACGAAACAATAGAACTTATAAACAAAAGATATGAATTCTGAATCAAAACTATAATACTAGACTGTTTAATGAAAAAGATTTCACTTTCAGTTTCGAAGATATTTGCGTTTTTTTGATTCAGAATTTAAAATATAGATTTTAGATTTACGACAGGAAATCATACTTTAATCTGCGCCCTATTTAGTATCATTACACTTTTATGTCCACGAAATTACCGGAAGCGACTAAATTTCATATATAACGGCAAAATTTATAATACGTGAGCTTATGGAACTCTCCAGTTTAGTTGCAAAACATTTAGAGTATCCATAAATTATAACTTTATTATGCCAATTATTAGTAATCAATTATATAAATTTATCCGTGCGCCTATAAAAAAGGTTTTCGTAGCCTACTCAGACTTTAATTAAGTCGTTCAAACCTTCCCCTCTCGTACCTTCTATCCCTTACTTCCCCCACCCCCCTCACTTCAACTTTCGCTCCAATCTATGACCTAACTTCTTCCTCCTCTCTATTTCCCGCTCTCCTCACGTCACAAGCTAACATGCCTCTTTTCCCACTTCCCAAATTTTCCCTACTTCCCATCAATAATTTCCCCTTACTTCCTCTCTTATAATTTCTCCTACTTCCGCCCAAAACACTCCCTTCATTTCTCCTCATGTCCCCTACCACTTATCATTTCCACTCACTTCCCATATTTCCTCTCCTATCACTTCCCCTACTTCCGTTCCCTTCATTACCCTACCCATCACTTTCCCTACTTACACTACCCATATTTCTCCTCACTTTCTCTAATTCACCTTCTCCAATTTCCCCTCACTTCCCCTACCGCCATATTTCTCATCACCTCACCTAGATCCCTTCCTCTCACTCCTGCTAATCACCCACTCCTCATTTTTCCTACTCCCCCTCCCCTCATTTCCACTACTTCTCCTCTCCTTACTACCTCTCCTATCATTTTCCCTTACCTCCTCTACGTTGCCTCCCTAACTTCTTCTCTCCTCATTTCCTCTCACTTCTCCTCCATGAAAAATTGTCCGATTTTCCTTCATTTCTTCTACTTTCGCTCTCCTTACTACCCCACCCATAATTTCTTCTACTTCCCCTTCTCTCACTGAACCCCAATTTCCCTACTACTTCTTCCATCATTTCCCCTCGCTTCCCCTACTTTGCCCCCGTAACTTCTCCTCCCCTCACTTCCTCTCACTTCTCTTCCATGGAAAATTCTCCAATTTCCCTTCATTTCTTCTACTTGCCCTCTCCTTACTAACCTGCCCATAATTTCTTCTACTTCCTCTTCCCTCACTGAACCTCACTTTCCCTACTTCTTCTCCCATCATTTTCTCTCGCCTCCCCTACTTTGCTCCCCTAACTTCTCCTCCCCTCACTTCCTTTCACTTCTCCTCTATGGAAACATGTCCGATTTCCCTTCATTTCTTCTACTTCCCCTCTCCTTACTACCCCGCCCATAATTTCTTCTACTTCACATTCCCTCAATAAACCTCACTTTCCCTACTATCCCTTCCATTATTTCCCCTCGCCTTCACTACTTTGCCCCCCTAATTTCCTTTCACTTCTCCTCCATGGAAAAATGTCCAATTTCCGTTCATTTCTTGTACTTTCCCTCTCTTTAATAACCTGCCCATAATTTCTTTTACTTCCCCTTCCCTCACTAAACCTCACTTTCCCTACTACCTCTTTGATCATTTTCCCTCGCCTCCCCTACTTTACCCCCCTAACTTCTCCTCCCCTCACTTTCTCTCACTTCTCCTCCATGTAAAATTGTCCGATTTCCCTTCATTTCTTCTACTTTCGCTCTCCTTACTACCCCGCCCGTTATTTCTTTTACTTCCCCTTCACTCACTAACCCTTACTTCCCTACCACTTCTTTCATCATTTTCCCTCACCTCCCCTACTTTGCCTCACTAACTTCTCCTCTCCTCACTTCCTCTCACTTCTCCTTTATGAAAAATTGTCCAAAATCCCTTCATTTCTTCTACTTTCGCTCAACTTACTACCCCACCCGTCGTTTCTTCTACTTCCTATTCACTAACTAACCCTGACTTTCCCTGCTACCTCTTTCATCATTTTCCCTCACCTCCCCTACTTTGCCTCCCTAACTTCTCCTCCCCTCACATCCTCTCACTTCTCCACCGTGGAAAATTCTCGAATTTCCCTTCATTTCTTCTACTTCCCCTCTCCTTACTCCCCCACTCATTTCTCCTTCTTCAAAAATAAATCCGAAAAACTCCTGGATTTTAGAAAAATTCCCGGCTACATCCTGGTGTTCAAAATTCCAGGTTCTTTCCGATTTTCCTGGTCAGTGACCACCTAGAATGCAATATTATGCATTATGTATGCAGGATTATTTATTTTATATGTTAATTTGAATCTCAGGCTATCCAAATTCTAAATAAGATAGTATCGTCTTAAATTTATCATGGGATGGGATTATTGGTTCTTATAAATTTTCTGAAGGTGTTTTTAATACAAGTGCCTTCTTTTATTCAGTCCGTTCTCCAGGCGCAACGTTTTGCGAAAAAACTACAATGGTCGCAGCGAATCACAATGGACATGCAGGGAGAAAGTCGTAGCTCGAAGACCAGTTCTGGAACGGAATTCTGCGACAATAAGGACTTCGTGGTAGCAATCCTTACCGAACCACCCTGGTCGAACTCGAGAGAAGAATGTGACAATTGTCAACCGGGCTCCTTTGTATTCTTTCTACTACCGAGATTCAAGGCGTTATGTTCTCTTGTTAGATTGGACTCCCACGATTATTGACGATTATTGTGCACATTACCTTTATACATAGGGTCCCGAATAAAAAAAAGTCCCACTGACATCCCATCGGGACGAGGGGGAAACAACTCCTAAAAATGCAGTCCAGCTGAGGTGGATTACCCCGCATTAAACCGGATTACCCTAGGTTACCTCTATGTTTATACAGAATTACTCTGGATTAAATGCGATTACTCCGGATTGCATAGGATTACTCTGGATTACATATTATGGTGGATTACTCCGCCTAAACTAGACTCACGCGAATTTTCAACCAAAAAGGATTACTTTTTAACAAAATTGTTGAATATCCAACGAAATAGATAAGCTTTTAACCAAATATTTGAATTTTCAACTAAGAGGATAAATTTTCCACCGAAAACGAAATAGTTAGATTTTTAAATTCAAAAAATTAATAGTTTACAAAAAAAATAATTTTCAAGCAAATAGTTAAATTTGTAACCAGAAAGAAAAATTTTCAACTAAAACGATGCATCTCCAACCAAAAGCTGAATTTTTAATAAAGTAGTTTAACTTTCAATCAAGTAGTTGAATTGCCAAACGAAAAAGATAAATTATCTACGTAAAAAGACGATTTTTCAACAAAATACACTAATTTAAGAAAAAAATTCATTGTCATCCAGAGACTTAAATTCTCTACCAAAAAATTTGAATTTTTAACCCATAAAAACGAATTTTCAACAAAAAAGTGAATTTTTCAACCAATAAATGACTTTTTCACAAAATTGTTAAATTTTCTATAAGGTAGAATTATTTTGAACAACATGATTGAATTTTCAACAAAGTACATGAATTTTCAACCAATTAGTTAAATTTTCAACTCAAAAATAAAAAAAATTCAACAAAACAGTTAAGTTTTTAACCAGACAGACGAATTTTCAACTAAAATAATATAATAATAATAACTGGTATATTGTAATATTCAGTTAAAAAATTAATTTTCAACAAATTAGTTCAATTTTCAAAAAATAAAACGAATTTTAAAAAAAGTTGTTTCAACTTTACACCAGGTATAGGTGAATTTTCAACCAAGAAGATTGATTTTCTACCAAAAAAGACAAATTTTTAACAAAATACGTGAACTCTAAACCAAATAGATGAATTGTCAGTTAAAGAATAATTTTGAACCAAATATTTGAATTTTCAACTAAAAAGATTAATTTTCTATCGAAAAAGACAAATTTTCAATAAAATACATGAGTTTTCAAGGGTGTAGTTGAATTTTCAACAAAAAAGATAAAATTTCCACCAAAAACGAAATAGTTAGATTTTTAAATTCAAAAAATTAATAGTTTTCAAAAAAAAATAGTTTTCAAGAAAATAGTTAAATTTTTAACGCAAAAGAAAAATTTTCAACTAAAATGATGCATCTCCAACCAAAAGCTGATTTTTAACAAAGTAGTTCAACTTTCAATCAAGTATTTGAATTGTCAAACAAAAAAGATAAATTATCTACGTAAAAAGACGATTTTTCAACAAAATACACTAATTTAAGAAAAAATTCATTGTCATCCAGAGACTTAAATTCTCTACCAAAAAATTTTAATTTTTAAACCATAAAAACGAATTTTTCAACAAAAATGTGAATTTTTCAACCAATAAATGACTTTTTCACAAAATTGTTAAATTTTCTATAAGGTAGAATTATTTTGAACAACATGATTCAATTTTCAACAAAGTACATGAATTTTCAACCAATTAGTTAAATTTTCAACTCAAAAATAAAAAAAATTCAACAAAACAGTTGAGTTTTTAACAAAACAGACGAATTTTTAACTAAAATAATATAATAATAATAACTGGTATATTTAAATATTCCGTTAAACAATTAATTTTCAACAAATTAGTTAAATTTTCAAGAAATAAAACGAATTTTTAAAAAAGTTGTTTCAACTTTAAACCAGGTAGGTGAATTTTCCATCAAGAAGATTGATTTTCTACCAAAAAAAGGCAAATTATTAATAAAATACGTGAATTCTGAACCAAATAGATGAATTGTCAGTTAAAGAATAATTTTAAACCACATATTTGAATTTTCAACCAAAATCATGTATTTTCAACGAAGAAGATGAATTTTCTACCGAAGACGAATTTTCAACAAAATAAAAAATTGTTCAACTAAAAAAGATCAATTTTCAAATAAACAAGATGAATTTTTAGCCAAATAGTTGAATTTTTAACTAAAAAATAACAAATTTGCAACAAAAAATGGAATATTTGCATTTCCAATAGAAAACAGTTAATTTATTACAAACAAATTTTTTTTAACAAAATAATTAAGTTTTCAACCAAAGAGATGAATTTTCACTAAAATTATAAATCATCAGCTGGAATAGTTGAATATTCAGTTATAAAATTAATTTTCCACACAAAAAAAAGGAATTTTCAACACAATAGGTTAATCTTTAACGTATAAAATTAATTTTTAACAAAATAGTTCAGCTTTATATCAAGAACATTAATTTTCTACCAAAAAAGACACATTTTTTACAAAGGACATTATTTTTGAACCAAATAGTTGAATTTTAAACCAAAAAAGATACATTTAGAATCAAGAATGGAATATTTAAATTTCCAGTTAAAAAAATTATCGTTCAACCAAAAAAAATGAATCGAACAAAATGGTTGAATTTTTCACTAAAACAGTTTCATTTTTAACCAAATAGATGAATTTTCAAGCAAGAAGATTAATTTTTTACTAAAAAAGATGCATCTTTAAGAAAATAAATGAATTTTCAACCAAATCGTTTAATTTTCAACAAAATAGTTCAGTTTTCAACCAAGAAAGACCAAAAATTAAATTGTTAAATTTATAGTCAAGCTCCCTTAAAATGTTATTCCATTTCATTTACTCCCAAAAGATATCTAGAAATTATTTGAAATTCCCTAAAATCTCTTGAAATCCATTGAAGTCTCTGAAATTACCTTGAAAATGGTAAAATCTCTTGAAAGTTCTTTAAAAATGTTGAAAACCCTGAAATTCGATGAAACTTCCTAAAATCTCTTACAATGTCTTAAAATCTTTCAAAATCTCGGAATACTCTAAAAGCTTTCAAACCTTTAATACGTTTCAAAATTCTTTAATTTTTTTTTAAATATTTGCAATCCTCTGAAGACCCGTAAAATCCCATGAAATCCCCTGAAATCCCTAGAAGACTCTTGAAATTTCATTCCATTTCATTCACTCCCTAAACTTTTCTGAACATTTTTTGAAATTCTCTAAAATCCCTTAAAATCCTTGAATATCTTTAACATCCTTTATAATCTCTTGAAATTGTTTAAATTTCGTAAATTATCATGAAATTTGTAAGATTTACAAAAAGTTCCTTTAGAAGTTTTAAGAACTTTGAAATTGTCTGAAGTTAGCTGAAACTTCTGGAAATTTCTCAATATCCCTTGAAATCTATGAAATTTTCTGAAATCTCTTGGAATCTTTTAAAATATTCTAAAAGATTTGATACCTCATAAAATACTTTCAAATCTCCGAAATCAGTTAAAATCCTTGAAAACCTTGGAATGTGTTCAAATTTCATAAAATTAGTAGAAACCCCCTTCAATGTTTTGAAAAATTTTGAAATCTTTGAAATCCCTAGAATATTTTGAAATCTTCAAAATCTTGAAATTTTTTGAAACAGATCTAGCGAAGAAGTTTAAAAATATATTCACAGGAAAAGTGAAAAAATAGTTGCATTAGCAAGAAATATGAGACAGTAGTAGAATTAGTGCATTTCTTTTTAAATAGTAGCAAAATATAGCTACATAGTTAAAAAAAAAGAATGAATTTGCCACAATTTTATATCCTTCAATTGTGATTTGAGTTATTTTGTATTTGTCCGAATTAATATTTTTTCGGTACAAATATGCGTGTCTCTACATAAAAATCCGGCTATTCGTACCGAAATTTCGGTACAAATAGCCCCTTTTCCAGCTCCTCCTACACGTAACAGAAATCTTAATTGTCAGATGGAACATCCAGATAATAATAATAGTTTGAAATTCAAATAAAAAATTCATAAATATCATTCAACTGCACAGATTTGAGATTTCTATTTAATATTTTCAAAAGAATTTAAGTTTTATAAAATAATATTTTTCAAAAATTTACAAACAATAAATTATATTGACCTTTTTCAGTACGTTTGTTACCCTCTTTTTTTTATTTGTAGAATACATTTTTTGTTTCTTTTCTGCTTTGGTTGATTCCTCTCTTGGAGGGAAATCGAAAATTTAGAAACGGAAATTGTCGATTACAAACGGCTTAGTGGTTTTGTCGGCTTCTTCAAAGAATTCCTTTCCGGTCCCTTCCCACCATTCTAATAGTCCAGTCAAATTAGACGAAAAAAGCCATTTGCTGGAACCAAATATATCTAACTCTTAACCTGAAAAAACAATCCAGTAAAAAGTGTTAAAAAATAGTTTCAATTTTCACCTTATTGTTAATTAACAATATAGTCAACAGTCTCTGGGCTTCGGCACTTCATTAGAACGTCCATACAAATATTTTGAGCCAAAAAAAAATGCTGTATATATTTTGTTCCAGCAGAAATGCTAATTTGATTGTAAGTTGATTTCACCTTTCGCCTTTTTTGGTGGCAAAGTTTTTTTAACATGTGACACTTCTGTAATCAAAAAATATAATTTGAATCGGTAATCGATATATTAAAGAACAATGTTATTGACACTAAAAATTATTAGTTCAATTTTAACCAAATAGAATTTTCAAGCCAAAAAACGAATTTTTTTAGAAAGCAGTTGAATTTTCGATAAAAAAATTTATTTTCAACCAAGAGAGATGAATGTTCAACCAGGAAAGATGACTTTTCTATCACAAAAGAGGAATTTTCAATCCAAAAGAACAAATATTCAGCAAAAAATGTTGAATTTTTGACAAAAAAAAATGACTTTAATAAAATAATAGAATTTTCAACAAAATAATTTAACTTTCAACAAAACAGTTGAATTTTTTCCAAATAGATGAATTTTTAAGCTACAAAGATGAATTTTCAACAAGAACTTTCTAAACAAAAAGACGAATTTTCAAAAAAAGACCAGAATTTTCAATCAAACAGTTGAATTTTTAATTAAAAAATATATTTTTTCAACAAAAATTGGAATAGTTAAATTTACAGTTGAAAAAACTAATTTTCAACAACAAAAAACGAATCATTAACCAGTTAAATTCAACCGAAAAATACTACTTTTATCAAGATAGTTGAATGCTCAACCAAATAGATGAATTTTCAACAAACAAGGTTCATTTTTAAACAAATATACTAATTTTTAACAACATAATTAAGTTTTCAAGCTGAAAAGTCGAATGTTTTAGAAAACAGTTGACTACCAAATCGGAAAAGAAATATTTTAACAAAAAGTTAATTTTCAATAAAGAAATATGAATTTTCAACGAAACAGTTCAAATTTCAACTAGAACAGATAGGTTTTCAAACAAAAATGGAATCGTTAAATTTTCAGTTCAAGAAACTAATTTTTAACAACAACAAAAAGAATTTTTAAGCACTTGAATTCAACTAAAAATATGAATTTTTAACAAAATAGTTAAATCCTCAACCAAAATGAGGAATTTTGAAAAAACAAGATTATTTTCCTACCCAAATAAACGAATTTTCAACAAAAAAACGTGGATTTTTCTATGAAGTAGTTGAATTTCAACTTTATAAAGGAAAAATTGTCAACCAATAGTATGAATTTCCAACAAAAAAGTTAATTTTAAACCAAATAGTTGAATTTTCTACCAAATGGTTGAATTGTCAAGCTCAAAAGACGAACTTTCTACAAAAACGGTTGAATTTTCAATCAGAAAATATGAATTTGAAAAAAAAGTTAATTTACGACCAATCTGGGGAATTTTCATTAAAATGACGGATCTTGAATAAAAAAAATGCATTTTTTACAAACTGTGTAGTTCAACTTTAAACCAAGTAGTCGATTTTTCAACCAAAAAATGAATTCTGAACGAAAAACGTAATAGTTCACATTTGAAGAATAAAGATTTTAATTTTGAATAAAAAACAGTTGAATTCAACAAAAAATACGAATTTGCAACAAAAAATGAAATAGTTACATTTTTAGTGGAGAAAATTAATTTTTAACTAAAAAAGTCGAGTTTTTAGAAAAAGAGTTAAATTTTCAACCAAACTGAAGCATTTTTTAGCTAAAATGATGAATATTAGAAAAATGAATTTTCAAGAAAAGAGTTGAACATTCAACCAAAGAGTTGAGTTTTCAACCAAAAAGTTGATTATTAAATCAAGAAGATTAATTTTCTATAATGAAGATGAATTGTCAAAAAAATATATGAATTTTCAACCAAGAACTTGAATTTTCAACTAAATAGGATGAATTTTTAACCGAACAGTTGATCTTCAAACTAAAATTTTAACTAAAAAATATAAATTTTTTAACAAAAATGGAATAGTTTAATATGCAGTGAAAAAATTAATTTTCAATCAAAAATGAAACGGATTTCCAACAAAATGTTTAAATTTTCAAAAAAGAGATAAATCTTCTACCAACAAAATTAATTTTTAACAAAGTAGTTCAACTTTCAATCAAGTAATTTAATTTTTGACCAAAAAACATGACCTTTTAATAAAACAGTTGCATTTTCAACCAAATAATTAAATTTTCTACCGAATAGTAGAATTTTTAACCAAACTAGATGAATTCCTCACCAAAAATATAATTAAAATTTAAGAGTTTTAAATTAGATTAAAATCAAATTCAAAATCCTATTTAACGTCCAATACTCAAGTTAATGTATAGAATTCCTGAAAATTAAAACAAGAATCCAACGAGCAAATTTGGACATTAACCATAACATGCTCCTATTATAATTTAAAAAAAATTTTAATATAAAAAATCTTTTTTTTTCCTTTTTGGACAAAAATAGAAAAGGGGAAAGAAAAATGAGAAGGCAACCAACCAATAGCCTTCCTTCTCTTTTTTTTTATTTCTCTCGTCTTTTTTATTTTTACTATTGTCAAATCACAATACAAAAGCATGTATAATATTTACCAACGTTTCGGTGCTCATAAAAAAAAATATATATAGTGGTAGATTCTTTGGAAAAAGGTGAAAATAGTTTATGGACGACCCCTAATTTATTAAGTTAATCTACCGGCTAAGTTGATCTCTTAATTATATCAATAATGTTCTCAAATGAAAAAAGATGTCTAAAGAATTTAATTAAAATTATTCTCATACTAGTATCAAATTGTTTTAACCAATTATTCTTTGTTTGATTGACAGTTATACAAAATTACATTTATATTTCATAGTTAAAAATAGGAGGGAGTCAGCTTCAGTTTCAGAGAATAAAGTTTATTTTCAGTTAAGAGAGATGAATTTTCAATCCAAAAGGATGAACTTTCAACAAAATAGTTGAATTTTCGATCCAAAAATATAAGTTTTCCACTAAACATGGAATAGTTTAATTTTCCGTTTAACAAATTGCTTTTCAACAACAACAAAAACAAATTATCAACCACTTGAATTCCACAAAATTTTCAACAAATTCAAGCTGGAAATTGTAACAAGTTTAATTTAACTAAAAAAAGGGAATTTTTAGTAAAATAGTTGTATCCTCAAACAAAATTATAAATTTTCAACAAAAAGGTTAATTTTGGACCCAAATAGGCGATTTTTCAATAACATACATGGATTTTCTACCAAATAGTTGAATTTTTAACTTATAAAGATAAATTTTAAACCAAGAACGAAATAGTTAATTTTTCAGATAAATTTTTTTAAACAAAATAACGAATTTCCAACAAAAAAATAAAATTTTTAATTGAATAGTACAATGTTCTACCAAAATAGTTGAATTTTCAACAAAAAAGTCTATTTTCAACCAAATAGTTTAATTTTCTACCTAATTGTGGAATTTTCAAGCCAAAGAGTTGCATTTTCTACAAAATAGTTGAATTTTCTACCCGAAAATATCAATTTTCAACAAAAAAGTTGCTTTAAGACCAAATAGTTGAATTTTCAACTAAAATGAACTATCTTTAACCAAAAAATATATATATAAATTTTTTACCATTAACAAAAAAAAAATTCTCAAAGAAACATTTAATAGTTAATATTCAAAAAAAAATTTAATTTGGAAAAATAGTTGAATATTTATGTAAAAAGCATAAATTTTCAACCAAAAATGAAACGAATTTTCAACAAAATAGGTAAATTATCAATCAAAAAGATAAATCTTGAACCAAAAAAATTAGTTTTTAACAAAGTAGTTCAATTTTCATCCATGTAATTGGATTTGGAACAAAAAAGATCAATTTTGAATAAAATTTTGTATTTTCAACGAAATAATAAAATTTTGAAGCAAATAGTAGACTTTTTAACCAAGCGAGATGAATTCCGAGCCAAAAGTTTAATGTTAGATATTTTAAAAAACAAAAAACTAACTTTGAACCAAAACTAGTTGGATTTTTTTATTGGGTTCTATAATTTCAGTTCAAATTTAAGCGAAAAAATGAGGAAAAGGGGAAGTTTCTTGAAAACAGGAAAAAAATCAGATTTCTTGAAAAACTGGAAAAGAGGGGCCATCTTCGAATGGTACAAATTGGTAACGTAGTTTATGGACGGCCCCAAATCCGTTAAGTTAATCCGCCGTCCAAGTTAATATTTAGATTATATCAATGTTCTCAAGTGAAAAAAATGTCTAAAGAATTTAATAAAAAGTACACTGGAAATCCCATTTAAGTGCGGTTCCACGCATGGTCCTAAATGGTCTTGACTGAAAGCGAATACAACATTCGCTCGCTCCGAACGTACACAGGCAGGGCCGCAAGATTCCTTTCTGTTGGATTCGGACGCATGACGTAACCTGATGCAACTAACGTGCTGAGGGCGGCCCTCCTGTTATTCGTCACGCTTGACTGAGCAGCGCAGTATCAAGTAGTTTTAACTCATTATCCATTGTTCGATTGACGGTTGTATAAAATTACATTTATACTTCGTATTTAAAAATAGGAGGCTCTTTAGGTTGAGTGTCACATGACACTTGAGATGTCACCGAAATATTACAAATTGTCACATCGACCCTTTACATCATGAGAAACTCGTAATTCAACCTATAGAAAAAAAATAATGGATGAAAGTAGATACAAGACGAAAAGTGAGATAGCAAAAAAAAGGGATTTCGACAAGTTCGGGATTCGTCGTTCGACCCACTTCGATCGAGGGCTTCCTCCGTGGTGTGCTAATTTCCGGTCGTGCAATCGTATCGTTTTTCCACCCTCTGCCGAGATGACATTGTGGAGAATGGGAAATAAAAAAGGTCGTTTTACTATTACGAACCAATATTCTCGAAAACGATTCTGGAAAAGGATTCTTTAAATCGATATTTGCAAAAAGGTGGTAAGGTTTGGTCAAGATTATTGAGTATTTGTAAATGAGTTTCCAACCCGCAAGAATTTGTGCACAGGCCTTTTAAAATTAAAGGTCAAAGCATCGACAACTGTGGTTTGGTGATTGTGAATTCTCTTTTGTTAAAGCTCTTTCGGCTTTAACGAACACATTCTCATTACGTATCTCGTACTTCGCACTCGATTTTGTCCACAATGTGAACTTTTCTACATTAGGTTCAACACTTTTATATCGAATGTATATTAAATTTATTTATGTACGTCGTCCTGGAATTGCTTATTCAGATATTGCAATATAAAGTACAAATTTTATTTATCATGATTACTTTAATATTTGTTTCTTATTTTGCATCAAATTTTATGCATAAAATTGTATTGCATCCTATAAGAAAAAAAAAACAATTTTGTTGGTAAACAATTTATTTCATTTTGTTTCGTATTTCCATAGATTCAATTTGTGTATTTTCAATATTATTTTTTACGATTAAAACTAAAAATATGCATCCTGGCGTAAAGTGGTTTTGAGCAAATTTGTAGATACAATTTAGGCGAAAAATGTTGTTAAAAAAAATGTTATTGTAGCTTGTGTCCTTTTTCCAAGAAGGTAATTTTTGTATTTTTAATATATTTTTATAAAAGAGTTTATAAAAAATTTGTCGATTTTTGTTGGTTGAACAACGATTTTACAAAAGTTTAATTTTCTATCTTTAATCTTGTTTTTTACGATTAAAAGAAAATCTACTTGTTCTATCTAAAAATTAATAATAACAAATTTGTAAATCCTTTTCATGTGAAAAACTATTGTCCATTTAATATTTTTTCCATACTCTGTGTCGTTTTCCAAAAAAATTAATTTTTTTATCTTTAATGTTATTTTTACGATTAAAAAAAAACTACGCGTCCTATCAAAAAAATTCTTAATGACTTTGTAGCTCTTTTTTGGATAAGCAACTTTTGTCGATTCATTTTTTTCGTAGTTTGTGTCGTTTGTCCAAAAAGTAAATTTTTAATTTTTTAATGTTTTTTTTTACGAATAAAACAAAAACCACGCATCCTATCCAAAAATAAGTAATCACAAATTTGTAGTTTTTTTTTGGGTGAACAATTTTTGTCTTTTTATTTTTTTTCGTAGCTTGTATCGTATGTTGCAAAATTTGAATTTTTTTAATGCTGTTTTCACGAATTTATACAAAAACTACGCGTCCTATCAAAAAGTGATTATTAACAAATTTGTAGATCTTTTTTGAATATAACAAAATTTTTTTCTATTCATCTTTGTCCGTAGCTTGTGCAGTTTGACCGCAAAATGAAATTTTCGATTTTTCATTATTGTTTGTGCGATCAACAATTGAATTTTCAATTTTTCAAAAAAATTCCAAAAGTTCTTATGACAATTTTGTAGGGTGTTCCAAAAGCAACGTTTTTCTTCTCTTGACTTTTTTTCATATCGTGCGTTGTTTGGCCTAAAATATTCATTTTCGTTTGTTTTTTTGAATTTTGTAAATGCTATAACTTTGGTAATTTGTTTTTAATCCAAAACAGTAATCAGAATAAATTGTCCCTCTTTTTTAATACTACGAAAATCTGTGCATAGAATTTCCAAATTCTGAAAAAAATGGTCTCAACAATTTTGAAAGTGCTCTAAATTTTTGAAATCTAATTTTACACAAATCTAATACCTTCTCTGATGAGAATGTAAGAAATTGTCAACCAAAGAGATGAATTTTCAACTAAAATTATGAATCTTCAACCAAAAAAATGAACTTTTATCAAAGTAAATAATTTGATGATAATTGTTTTGTCTACTGGTCTAAAATCAATATTTTTTAATATTGATTTTCATTTTTAAATTGTGAAAAAAATGCTCTTAAGCGCCAGTGGGATCCGAACCCAGGTTTTTCAGATTGCCGGTCTGATAACATTAAAAAATATAAAACATTCGAATATTTGAAAAATTAATCCTACAAGTATACGGAATTACGTCGGAATGCAAATTGTAGGGGTTGTGAAAAATATTAATCTCGTCTCTCCGTAGCTTAGTGGGTAAGACCATCAGCCCGGCAATCTGAAAGACCTGGGTTCGGTTCCAAGCGGGGCTTGAGAGCAATTTTTTCACAAGTTAGAAATAAAAATCAATATTAAAAAAATATTGATTTTAGACTAGAAAACTAAAGAAAATCAACATCAAATTATTTAAAACATTTTATCTGGTCTAATTAATTTAATAATAATAATAAATTTTCAACGATATAGTTATATTGTCAACGAAAGAGATGAATTTTTAACTAAAATTAGGAATTTTATACTAAGTAGTTGAATCTTTAACCGACAAAGATGAATTTTTAACAAAAAATGTAACAGTTGATATTTCAAACAAAAAAGATATAAATTTTAAATAAAACAGTTGAATTAATCGAAAAAAGACGAATTTTCTACAAAATACTTGAATCCTCAACCAAAATAGATTAATTTTTAACCAAAAAGACAAATATTCAACCAAGAAGAATAATTTTTTGCGGAAAAGGACAAGTTTTCAATAAAATATATAAATAAATTACATTTTTAACCAAAGATATGAATTTTGGATTAAAATAATGAATCTTCAACCAACAAAAGTGAATTTTTAACAAACTAGTTCAATTTTTAACCAAGTAGTTTTATTTTCAGCCAAAAAGATGAATTCTCAACGAAAAACGTAATAGGTGATATTTCAACTAATAAAGATTTGGATTTTAAATCAAAACGAGTTGAATTTATTAAAAAAAAATACAAATTTATTTTAGTTTTCTTTTTAATTTGTTTTAAGATTTTATTAATAGAATTTCTCTATGTAGGTTTATTCTACAGGATTGTTCAAAAATTTAGGAAAAATTCGAGTCAGTATAAAAGTTTAATAGCTTTAAAATATTTTTAATCTCTTCAAAACTTCTCAAATTGCTAAATATCTTTTAAACTGATTCGATTTATTTCTAAAATTTCTACATGAATCATTTTTAATCAATAAGTGAAGAGTTTTCAAGTATTTTAAAAATAATTTGGAATTGTTTAAAAAATAATTATTTTTTAAAACAACTTTTCCCCCTGTAAATCGTGAAAAATTATTATCTATCAGAATAATTATATAAAGTTGATGAATATCAAGAGTAGTACTTCTTCTTTGACATATTTGGTAATTATTTAAACAATTTTCATTTGACTAAAGAATTTTTTCTCCTTAAAATCGTAAAAAGTTATTATTTTCTGGGATTGATGACACAATTAACGAATTGTTAAAAGTAATATATTTTTAGGGATATTTGATAATTATTTAAACAATTTTTCATTTGTTTAAACAGTTTTTTTTCCTGTAAAGTGTTTAATGTTATTACTTTCTAGAATTAATGCCACAATTAACGGATGCTGAGAGGAATATTTTTTTCTTAAGAATATTTAGAAACTTTTTAAACAATTTTCATTTGTTTAAACAATTTTCTTTCCTGTAAATCGTGAATTGGCATCGCTTATTATTCAGTAATTGTTTAAATAATTGTTGAATATCTCAAACATAAAATTCGTACCCTTAACATTTGTCAATTGTGTCATTAACTGCATAAAAGAATAACTTTTCACGATTTACAGGGAAAGAATTGTTTGAATAAATAAAAATTGTTCAAATAAATGGAAATTGTTAAAAAAATTGCTAAATAAATATAGACAAAAAGCATTACTCTTAACATCTGTTAATTGTGTAATTAATTCCACAAAATAATAACTTTTCACGCTTTACAGGGAAAAACAATTGTTCAAACAAATGAAAATTGTTTAAATAACTACCAAATATTCTTAAAAAATATATTACTCCCAACACTCGTTAACTGTGTCATAAATTCCAGAAAATAATAACTTTTCACGACTTACAGGTAAAAAAACTAGTTTAAACAAATAATAGTTGTTTAAACAAGTCAAAATTATTAAAAAGATACTTGGAAACTCGTCACTTATCGATTAAAAATAATTCATGTTCAAAAAATCCTGAAAAATATCGTCTTCAGCATGATTCTGATAGAAAAATGCTATTTTGCATTTTTTGGGGCATTTTCCGGGCACAAAAAAAGGGGTTTGGAGGGGGGTAATCGAAATTAGAGATTATTGAGTTTAAAATTATTCCTTGAAATTTCCTTAAGAGGTAACTATACTTTAATTCACAAAAAGTTTATAATAGGTACTTCTTTTCTGCATTTTTTAGAAAATAGAGCTTTTCCCATTTAAAACCTCATGTTAATTTCAAAATATTTTAATTTAGAAATATATTAAATCCTCTGGAACTGCACAAAATAATTTGAAATTTTCTACAATCCTAAGAATTTTTTTAAAATCTCAATAAATTCCTCGAAATCTTTTAAAATACACTATATTTTTTCAAATCATTAAAAAAATGTTAATTGTTTGTATCTCGTTAAATCCCCTACATCTTGAAATCTTTAATATATTTTAAAAATTCTTTTGAAATGTTTAAATCTTTGTAATCCTCTGAGACTCCATGAAATCCGTAGAAACCCCTTGAAAACCGTAAAATTCGCTAAAAATACTTTGAAATCCTGTAAATTATCTTGAAAAATATCTCTTAAAATTTCTTACAAAATTTTGGAAACTTTAAAATGCTAGGAAATTAGAAGAAACGTCTTGAAATATTTTTAAATCCCTTGAAATCTTTGAAATTCTCTGAAATCCCTTGAAATCTTTAATATTATGAAATATTTTCAAATACTCTCAGAGCTTTGAAATCCCCTGAAATCTTTTTAATCTGATGAATCCACTGAAATCTATTAAGAACCCTTGAATTCTGTTGAAATCCTCTGGAATGCCTGGAAAACTCACCAATTCTTTTAAATCCTTTGAAGTGTATAAGATCTCTCAAATTTGGAAAATTCCTTGAAATCTGTGGAATATTTTGAATCTTTTAAAGTCGTACGAAATCATTTGAGATTTTTAAATTTCTTGAAATTTTCTATAACTCTTAGAAATTCTTTAAAATTCCAATAAATTTTCTCTATATCATTTAAAATACACTATATTTTTCAAATAATTAAAAAAAATCTAATCCTTTGAATCTTGTGGAATCCCGTACATTTTGACATCTTGAGTATCTTTTGAAAATCCTCTAAAAATGTTTAAATCTTCGAAGTCGACTGAGACCCCATGAAATCCGTAGAAAACCGTTGAAATCCTTAAAAATCCCTTAAAATTTTTTACAAAATTTTGAAAACTTTAAAATTCTCTGAAATCAGATGAATCTTCTTGGAATATTTTTAAATTCCTCGAAATCTTTGAAATTTTCTTAAATCTCTTATCTACCTGAAGTTCTGAACGTTCAAATGAACGAAATATTTTTTCCAATTCTATTTTATCCATAAATATTGTTCCAAAAACAATTTGAAAAATGAATTTTAATTTTTTTTGAGTAAATTTATTATTTTTAATATAAATGAACAAACATTTTAGCCCTTTTTATAGTTTCCAAAGTCGTCAGTGGAAAACTTCGTTCATTTGAGCGTTCAGAACTTCAAGCACATAAACCCCTTAGCATATTTTAAAAGAGAAAAAGTTTGAAAATATGTTTAGAGGCAAAGTCAAAAAATAGTTGCATCAGCGGGCAATTGTAGAAAATATTAGCTTTAGTTGTCATTTGTTTCAAAATAGTAGAAAAATAGTTGCATCGTTAAAAAAAAGTATCAAAAATTGTTACAGTAGATTGAGTCCAAGGCATGTACAACCATAATCATAAAAAAGCCATAATCATAGTTCACATATATTTTACAGACTATCCAATATCAGTAGGTACTCTCTAAATTTGAATCAGTGACATTTCACTGATTTTCAGTGCAAATCCTTAATGATTTCAATGAGTGATCCATTCTAACTATTTCAATCAGTGAGATTGCATCGTGAATCAGTGAAAATTCTTACTGATTTGATTCAGCGACCCATTTCTGACTGATTCAAATTTAGAGAGTACGTATATATCTTCTCGCCCAGTATTTTGTCATTTCGTTTTCATCAAAAAGATCCTATCTTAAGCCAGGTATAACACTCAATCCAATACTGTCATCCGTCTTTCACAGTTTTACCTGATCCGGATCCTATGATTTATTAGCATGAAAGAAATGTCACGATCTGACGTTGTAGGCCGACCCTGGATTTTTGAAGATGTAGTTAGTAGAAATGTCGAACGATTTTAGACTGATGGAAATTTTTACCATGGACTACAATTTGGGTTTGAGCTTGAGCAAGAGAAAACATGTCATTATGTGATTAGATGAAACCTGTCTGTTGAGTTAGGGTAGGCCAATTGGGATTCGGTAGCATGAAGTCATGACTCAGCATGTGACCTCAGCATTTGGTGTATATTGAATACTGTATGGTGTATAGTTATATCTATATCATGGGTTTACACACTAGCCCATTCAGAGGACATTGTCCCGAAATCAATCCCGTGTATCATCTCTTTAAACCAGGAGGAGATTGATAGATTCTGATCAAGATATGATAAGAAAATACTTCTGGGATTAGATCTTGTAGGGATAGTTATTTCAAAACTTGTAGATGATTTTATCCAGTTTCACTGCAAACACATTTTTAGATGCTCTTTCATTCATAAATAATAATTAATTGGGAGTGTCTATAGATTAGGTTGGTTCCGAGGGGAAACAACTCCTAAAAATGCGGTCGAGCGGAGGTGGAATGTTCCAGATTATATCGAATTATCCTGGATTACCTCTATATAAGGAATTACTCTGGATTACCCACGATCACTCCGAGTTGCATAGGATTACTCTGAGTTACATAAAATTATGGTGGATTACTCAGACTAAATTAATTTTCTATAGCGAAAGATGAAATTTCAACAAAATACATGCGTTTTCAACGAAGTAGTTAAATTTTCAACTAAAAGAGATCAATTTTGAATCAAACAGTTCACTTTTCAGCTGCAAAATAAATTTTAAGCAAAAAAATTTAATAGTTAAATTTTCGGTAAAAAAAATAAATTTCAACCAAAAAAACAAACGAATTTTCAACCAAACTAGTTTCATTTACAACCAAATATGTAGATACAAAACCAATCTTGAACCAGAATAGTTAAATTTTCAGATAAAAAATAAATTTTTCAACCAAAGAACAACGGGTTTTTCAACAAAATAGTTAAATTTTCAACCAAAGAGATGAATTTTCAACTAGAATGAAGAATCTTCAAACAAAAAAATGACTTTTTAACAAAATTGTTGTATTTTCTAGGAAGTAGATTAATATTTGAACAAAAAAGATGAATTCTCAACGAAAAATATAGCTGTTGATATTTCAACCAAAACAGATTTTAATTTTAAATAAAAAATAGTTAAAGTCAACAAAAAGACGAATTATCAACAAAAAAATTGACTTTTCAGTCATAAACGATACTTTTAAACTAAATTGTCAAATTTTCCACAAAGCAGATTGATTTTCAATCAAATAGTTGAATTGTCAATCAAAAACCTGATTTTTTATCTCAAAAGATTAATTTTCGTTTGAAAAAAAAACGAATTTTCAACAAAATATATGAATATTCAACCAAATAGTTTGATATTCAACTAAAAAATATAGAATTTTTTCAAAGATAGAATAGTTACATTTACAATTTAAAAAAAAAATTTTTTACCCAAAAAAACGAATTTTCAACAAAATAGTTAAATTTTCAACCAAAGAGATGAATTTTCAGCTAAAATGAAGAATCTTCAAAGAAAAAATTAGTTTTTGACAAAGTAGTTTAACCAAGTAGTAGAACTTTTAACCAAGAAGATTAATTTTCTAACAAAAAAGTAAAATTTTGAACAAAACACATTAATTTTCAAACAAAAAGTTGATTTCCAACCAAACAGATGAATTTTCAAGCAAGAAGATTAATTTTCTACCAAAAAAGATGAATTTTTAACAAAATAAATCAATAATTTCGTTAACAAATTTTCTTTTTTGGTAGAAAATTAATCTAGAATCTAGAATTAATCTAAAATTTCTATTTTTGGTTTAAAATTGAAGTTTTGGTTTAAAATTGAATTTTTGGATTGGGAATTAATCTACATTGT
>CAKNYM010052353.1:311087-336596 GCA_932195095.1 Andricus curvator | reverse complement strand
TTTTTGGATTGGGAATTAATCTACATTGTTGAAAATTAAACAACTTTGTTAAAAAGTATCCTTTTTGGTTGAAAAATCAACTGTTTTGTTGAAAACTCGTCTTTTTGTTTTGTATTCAACTGTTTTTATATTAAAATTATTTATAATATTTTATTATTATTATTATTTATTAATATTTTTGGTTGAAATATTAACTATTAAATTTTTCTTTGAGAATTCATCTCTTTGAGTTCAAAATTGGTTTCTTTGCAGAAAACTCAACAGTTTGGTTAAAAAGTCATTTTTTGGTTTAAGATTCATCATTTTAGTGGAAAATTCATCTCTTTGGTTGCAAATTTAACTATTTTGTTCAAAAATCGTTGTTTTTTGGCCCAAAAATGATTTTTTAACTGAAAATTTAACTATTTCAGTTGAAGATTCATCATTTTAGCTGGAAATTTTTCTCCTGAGCTGAAAATTTAACTATTTTTTTGAAAAATCTTTCTTTTTTGGTTGAAAATTAATTTTTAACTACAAATTGAACTTTTCAATTTTTTGAGGAAAATTTATCATGTTAAGTTGAAAATTCAACTATTTGGTGGAAAATTCATCTTTTTTAGTTAAAAATTCAACTACTTCGTTAACAAGGTATACATTTAATTGAAAATTTGTCTTTTTTGTAGGAAATTAATCTTCTAGGTTAAAAATGTCTGTTTTTGGTTTAAAATTGAATTTTTGGATTGGGAATTAATCTACATTGTTGAAAATTAAACAACTTTTTTAAAAAGTATCCTGTTTGGTTGACAAATCAACTGTTTTGTTGAAAACTCGTCTTTATGTTTTGTATTCAACTGTTTTTATATTAAAATTATAATATTTTTGGTTGAAATATTAACTATTAAATTTTTCTTTGAGAATTTATCTCTTTCAGCTAAAACTTGGTTTCTTTGCAGAAAACTCAACAATTTGGTTAAAAAGTCATTTTTTGGTTTAAGATTCATAATTTAAGTTGAAATTTCATCTTTTTGGTTGAAAATTCAACTCCTGCGCTGAAAATTTAACTATTATCTTGGAAAAATGTTCTTTTTTGGTTGAAAATCAATTTTTAACTACAAATTGAACTATTCAATTTTTTGAGGAAAATTTATCTTGTTAAGTTGAAGATTCACCTATTTGGTGGAAAATTGATCCTCTTGGTCTATAATTCATTTTTTTTTGAAAATTAAACTATTTGATTAAAAGTTCATATATTTTGTTGAAAATTTAACTCTTTTGATACAAACTAATTTTTGTTTGTTGAAAATTCGAATGAGCCTAGTTTAGGCGGGGATAATTTGATGTAATCCAGAGTAATCTTATGCAATCCGAGGTAATATCAGGTAAGCCAGAGTAATTCTGTATACAGAGGTAATCCAGAGTAATTTGATATAATTTGGAGTAATACACCTCCGCTGGACGGAATTTTTAAGAGTTCTTTCTCCCCTCGGGAAAACCAAAAATTAACGTTTTTTAATTTATTCCAATATTATTTTGGTTACATACTGAGTAATCCTAAAATATCGAACTACATGCGATTGATTTTGATGCACCACATTAGGCGCCGCTAACCTATTATTATTAATTTTCTTACACAAGATCATATTATTTAAGATTTGTAAGTAGACTTAGAGTTTTTTCTAGCCTAACTTTTAAGGCAAAGAAACGATTCCCACAAACACTCAAAGCTCGTTTCCCTTCTGCGTTTACCTAAGCCTTCGGGGAAGAATCCACCGACTTTTTTGCAACATCTTCATTCTACTCCCTCTGCGCATCTTTCACAAAGGCTGACTATCTTTTTGCTGCGACTGACAACCCTCTACAAGTTGAATCCTCATTCGGAATTTCCCAAACATTTTCTCATCTCGAGTTTTCTCTTTTTTTCTTTTTTTCTTTTTTTTTAAATTTCTTCTTGTTTGTCGTTTATTTTTCATGTTACGCACATCGCGAATATTGTGCGAAAATGCCTCCTGCAGTTTTTTCTAATAAATGTTTATTTGAATATGACACGCATAATAAAATGGATTTGACAAGTTATTAAAAAGTTGTTACATTAAAAAAGAATGAGTTAAAGAAGGCGCCGCACCCCTACAAAAAAGGGTTTCGTGGCCTGTTAAGACGTTAATTAAGTCGTTCATACCTCCCCTTCCTTACTTTCCCATCCTTACTCCCCCCATACTTTCCTCTTTACTCCACTACTTCCCCTCCCCTCGCAACCCTTCGCACCACCACCCTTTCCCAACTTCTTCCTCCTCTTCTTCCCCCTCTCCACTAACAGTCCCCTTCCCCTACTTTCCTTTCCCAACTAAAATTTTCCATCCACTACTCCAGGCCTGCCCAAGTAGGTGAAAACTGCTCATTTGCCAGATGGGAATTTAACACCACCACCGACCTCTACTCATTCAACTTCACGAAAGCGACTATCCTCCAAGCCTCTGGACCTAAGAAGAGGGAAGTGGTGGTGGAACTCGAACATGTGCCGAATGAGCAGTTTCCCCCTACTTGGGCAGGCCTGCACTACTCAACCGCACTACCCTATTAGTCCTCTCTTTACTTTCCTCACTAGCCACCTCTCCCTGCAATTATTTCCCCTCCTTCCCCTAACTTTCTCTACTTCCACTTGCTAATTTTCCATTTAGGGGCCGTACTTAAATTACGTAACGGATTACAGGCCATCTCTGAGACCCCCCCCCCCCCCCCCCCGGAAAAAACTGTAACAAAATATTTCTCCCCCCCCCACCCCCCCACTTTTTCTGTACGTAATTTTTAGTTTCCAAAAATATTTTATTAGTTATGGCCAGTAGAATTAGGCAGGGTGTCCGCGAATTTCATTTCAAAAATTCGCTTATTTTTCCTTGTCTAATTTTTCATTTTCCTTGATCATTAATATTCAAATACCAGCATTTTAATCTTGAAATACTTTCAACATAGAATCTTTTATAAAGGGAATAAAATAGAATTTCAGATACAAATTTAAAATTTTCAAATTTATTAATTTATTTGAAACAAACAAATGTCTTTTCTACTATAAAAGGTAGCTTTTTAACAAAATACTTGAATTTTCAACAAAATAATTAAATTTTTAACATAATAGTTGAATCTTCAACCTAAAATATAAATTCCCAACAAAAAGTGTCATAGTTTTTATTTCAATCAAAAAACATGAAGTTTATACCAAAAAAAGTGTTTTAAGACCAGAATGACGAATTTTCAACAAATAAAGATTTTTTAATAAAGAAAGAAAATTTTACTTAAATTGTTGAACCTTAAAACCAAAAGAGGAATTTTCTCTGAAAAAACTAAATTTACAAACAAAAAATAGGACTTCAGCAAAAAATTATTTTTCCACGAAACTGATGCATTTTTACCCAACAAAAATGAAATTTTAAACCAAGAAAATTATTTTTTTTACCAAAAAAGGAGAATTTTCAACTAAAAAAGATCAATCTTGAAAAATGGAAAAGTTCCATACATTTTCAGTTAAAAAATTAATTTTAAACCAAAAAAAGTCTTTTCCACTAAACATTTAAATTTTTAACCAAAGACATAAGCCTTCAATCAAAAAAATAAATTTTTAACAATGAATTTTAACTTTCGACCAAAGAAATGCATTTTCAACTAAAACTATAACTTAAAAAAAAAATGATTTCTTAACAAAGTGATTCAACAAAATCTTTCAAATAAAATAGTTGAATACTCAAGCGAAGAAGAATAATTTTTAACCAAGAGTTGCATTTTCATGAAAAAAAAAAATAAATTTCTACCAAAGCGAATCAATTTATAAATCAAAAAGATAAATTAAACAAAAATTGTTAAATTTTCTATTAGAAAAGATGTTAGTTGTCTTTTTACGATCAAAATATGAATTTTTAATCACGAAATAAGTTTCTACGAAACAATTGAATTTTCGATCCAAAATGACGAATTTTTACCCAAAAAGGATGACCCTATTAACAAAATTGTTGAATTCTCTACCCAATAGTTGAATTTTTATCCAAAAAAGATGAAATTTCTCTTAAAACAGATGAATTTTTATTTAAAAAGAAGACAAAATAAAAAAAATAGTTGAATTTTCATCCAGAAAAGATTCCAGTTGACTTTTCAAGATCAAAATATGAATTTGTTAACAAAAAATAAGTTTCTACGAACAAAATTGAATTTTTCATCCAAAAAGACGAATTTTTTCAACCAAAAGGGATGAAGTTTTAATGAAATAGTTGAATTCTCTACCAAACAATTGAATTTTTATCCAAGAAAGATGAAATTTATACTAAAACAGACGAATTTTTAATAAAAAAAGGACAAATTTTATGTTAAAGTTGAACTTTCATCCAGAGAAGCTTTCAATTGATTTTTTAACACCAAAATATTAATTTTAAACAAAAAGTAAATTTTCTACGGAATAGTTAAATTTTCAACAAAACAGTAGAATTGTCAACCAAAAGTAAGACTTTTTAACAAAATAGTTTTATTTTCACTCAAACAGTTGCATTTTTATCCAAGGAAGATGAAATTTCTCTTAAAACAGATGCATTTGTGATTAAAAAAAAAAACAAATTTCCAAAAAAATAGTTGAATTTTCATCCAGAACAGATTTCAGTTCTCTTTTCAACACCAAAATATTACATTTAACCAAAAAGTAAATTTTCTACAAAATAGTTAAATTTTCAACAAAACAGCAGAATTCTCAACCAAAAAGTATGACTTTTCAACAACATTTTTGAATTTTAAACCAAACAGTTGCATTTTTATCCAAGAAAGATGTAATTTCTGCTGAAGCGGGTGAATTTTGAAATCAGAAAGACAAATTTTCAAAAAAGAGTTGAATTTTCAACCAAACAGTTGTATTTTTATTCAAGAAAGATGAAATATTTCTTTTAAAACAGATGAAATAAAAAAAAACTTCAAAAAAATAGTTGATTCCAGTTTACTTTCCAATACCAAAATAAGAATTGTAAACTATAAGTTAATTTTCTGCTAAATAGTCGAATTTTTAACCAAAAAGTATGACTTTTTAACAAGATTGTTAAATTTTCAACCAAAGAGTTGCATTTCTGTCCAAGAAAAATGAAAATTCTACTAAAAAAAAGGTGAATTTTCAAATCAAAAGGACAAATTTTCAAAAAAAGAGTTGAATTTTCACCCAAAAGGATTTCAATAGACTTTTCTACAGAAAAATAAAAATTTTAAACAAAAATTAAATTTTCTAGGAAATAGTTGAATTTTCAACAAAACAGTTGCATTTTTGTCCACGAAAGATGCAATATTTCTACTAAAAAAAGATGTTTTTGGGTGATTCAATCCAATTCAATTAGATTATTTATCGGCAGGTATTATGTTTCTGATTTTTCAAATTGGCATAATAATATATTTTTTCTATAATTCGCGAAAAAGTGCCAGTTTTTCCACCTGTTTTTGGTGTAAAAAGTTACCGATTTTTGCTCGATGACGTGGCGCATGCGCAGTGCCGACCTTTCCGGGCAACAGTGACAAAAGTGGACAGATGCAGTGGAAAAAGTAAATGGACAGTGATAAAAGTGAGGCACAGTGGAAAAAGTAAATGTTATTTCGGGTGGGTTCGTGCTGCCTCGGGTGGACTCGTGCATCGTGCGCAGCCAACTTCATTCTATTTTCCGACTGTCGTCCCTAACCTAAAATCAATTTCCTGAAAAGTCTCGAGTTGTGTATTTTGTATGTACTTTTGTCACTTGGCAAAAGCAAAAAAACACCGTCAGTTTCTCCGAAAATACTGTGCTTGGTTTTTTTCACGAAAAATCGGAAGTTTTGAAGCCCTCAACTGTATGGGCCAACTATTCAATTGTGAGAACCAGCTTATTATTACTGCCATATTATTGCCATGGTTTTGATAATTGCCATTTTCATTGTTGCGTCAATCGACAAAAAATCGCCTTCTTTTTACACAAAAAACAGGTAAACAAAAACTAGGACTTTTTAACAAATTATAGAAAAAGTATCGTGTCCCACACATTGAAAAAGCGACGATTTAAAACTCGTGTGATAGCCACCCTCGCTCCGCTCGGGTAGCTAACTTCACACTCGTTTTAAATCTCTCGCTTTTTCAACTTGTAGCACAATATACTATTTGTCATACCTTGTAGTTTCCTATAAATAATCCCTGATGAGGGAGTTTAAATTGACTCCGAAACATGTTGGTTCCTTGGTAGTATAAAAAAGACGGATAAAAGAAAAAGTGAGAGGTTGGTATTTTTGGTTGACTTTTTCTCCTTTTCTCCCTCTTTTTTCAATTGGTTATTTTTGTCTCTAATGAGCCGAAAAGTGAGGTGGTCTAGAAATCTATTTTTTAATTTTGAATCTTTTTCATGCGCATTTTGCATAAAATTATTCATGATAAAATGGATTTCTGTTCTATCTTAATTTAAAAAAAAAAAAAAAGATGAATTTCTAAATTAAAAAGACAAATTTTCAGAAAAAATATTTTCCATCCAGAAAATATTTCAGTCGACTTATCAGCAACAAAATATGAATTTTAAACAAAAGGTTAATATTATACGAAAAGAGTTGAATTTTTAACCCAAAAAGACGAATTTCGGACAAAACAGTTGAATTTGCAAAAAAAATGATGTCTTTTTAAGAAAATTGTCAGGAGAAAGTTTTTGCGAATTTGCAAAAATTACGTACATGAGTGAAGGATCCCCTCCTCCCTTCCGTAACAAATCGTAACAAAATGTCTCGACCCCCCCCCCCCTTGAGATGTTACATAATTTAAGCACGGTCCCTTATGTCCTTTACTTCCCCACCCCTCATTTTTCCTTAATTCAGCTACTTTTTCCTCCCCAAATTTTCCCTACTTCTCCTCCGCTCATTTATGCTCACTTCCACTCACCTCATTTCCCAGGATTCCCCTCCCCACACTTCCCCGTCTTCCACGTCACTCCTCCTACTTCGCCTCCCTAATTTCCCCTAATTTCCCTCGCCTCATTTCCCCTCATGAGAAAAAAGTACGACACACTTATATTTTGATCAATTTAGATATGCAAAGAGTGCTTTTCTACCTAAAAAACATTCATATTTTCGCACAAGAAAAGCACTTTTTTATTATTTTCGTAACGAAGAAGCAGCTACGCTTTGTGCTGCTTGAATAATAAAAACGTATCTGCTAAAAACATTAATTAGGAAATAAATAAATTAATTGAAAATCAATAGAAATATGAGTAAGGTTCTATTTTACGCATATTTAGATGCATGTATGAAATATTTTCAAAAATTAACAAATTTAATGGTTATTGAGATGTACAAAAATTCAGTGATTATTTTTCTCATTCTGACGAAATTACAATTGGTAAATATTCTCTGAAAAAGTATTTTTTCAATATTTAAAAAAAATGAAGTATACTAATTTCTTTATTGGTTTGGCATGTATGCATTTATGTAATTGCAATGCTTAAAAGTTATACCTTTTTGTATATGTTTGCAAATTTTATACGCAAGAACTTTCTCTTTAAATTTCAATTTGTTTATAAGACTTAAATTAGAAATATAATTGTATTTTTTTATGTCTCGAAGCCAAATAATTATAAATAGAATACAAATTCCTGTTGAATTCTCAAAATATGTCAAACTGCCATTCATTCATAACCTATAAAACAAGATGGATCGTACATTCATCCTGCATTCATAGTATAACTTAACATTTGTACAAAATATTTCGTTATAATAATTTGATAATATTTTCTTCATTTCACTGAATATTTACAATAATACTTACTGGATTGACAGTTTGACAAATACTCTTATTTAAATTTGCATTCGCTCTTTTTCTGCATATACGGATTAACTATTTCTAAAAAAATATACCATTTTTATTTTTCCCATTTATAAATGCGTAAAGGAGAGTTTGTATTATGACTATAGTTATAACTCAATTTTGAATAAAATTGCAGATACGCCTTTTTTCATTTGCATGGCAGTATAAGAGTTTCTGTCCAGGGCTACGAAACCCTCATGTGCTTGAAGTTCTGTACGTTCAAATGAACGAAATTTTTTACTGATGACTTTGTAAACCAGAAAAAGTGCTCAAATGTTTGTTCATTTATATTGGAAATAATTTATTATTGAAACAGAATTATAATGCATATTTTAAATTGCAGTTGGAATAATATTTATTGGTAAAATAGAAATGGGAAAAAATATTTCGTTCATTTGAACGTTCGGAACTTCAGGTACATGAAACCCTCAAATTGATGAAGCGGAGTAATAGCATGTTTCGAAAATCTCGGAAACATGTTCTCGTAAATAATCGATTCCCGGTAAAAAATTTTAACATAACCTAAAATTGTTCTCAAAATTGTAAATCTTCTTTCAAATCTATACTGATTTTTTTATTGAAGGTACTAATTTCCGGTATAAAACGCCACCAAAACAAAAAAATGTGATTTTAATAATTCTGTACGATAATTTGAAAAATCTTATGATTTTTGTTTAAGATAACAGATTTCCGGTGAAATACATTAACATAACCTTAAATTCTTCCAAAATTGTAAAACTTGTTTGAAATCTATATCGATACTTCCTGCGAACACTGCTAGCTTACTCTACAATCGTTGACAAATGTTAAATCTTTTTTTAAATCTAATGATTATTTACTAAAGCCCAAATTCTCAATTTGCATAATGTTTTCTACGGTTTTTCTATTAAAATGGATTATTTGTAGAATATATTTAAAAAATTCCAATTGAGGATATAAAACAACTTCTAATGAAATTTAATCAGATTCCCGACATAGCTTACGACGTCTGATCCTACTTGCTTCTGTCGCTAGTGTCCTACGTATAGTTTCCTACGTATTTTACGAAGTAATTTACGCCGTTCTTAAGATATCAATTTTCATCAATTATCAAAAATATTGCTACCTCATAGAGGGAGGTTTGTAATTAACTAAATTTTCAAATATACTTTTTTGACATATTTTGATATAATTCGACCCCAGGAGACTGAAAATGAAATTTTTTAAAAATGTCCGTGTGTGTATGTGTGTAACTTTTTTCTGTTCACCGTATCTCGAAAAGTAAAAGAGCTACGATCATGAAATTTGGATGAAGTGTAGCTCCGATTGACATCCAGGTCTGATAGGGTTTTCTTCATCTGCAACATGCATGTTGTCCCATATTTTTAGAATTTTTTTCTGCTGAGATTTTCACGAAAATCTGTACAAATATCGCGGTGCCTAAACTTTTTTGACGGACAGTAGGGTGGTCCAAAAATACATTAGAAATTTTTTTCTCGAAATTTTATGCATATCGTCGGAAAATTTGTTCAAATCCACACAAAAATAAATACATTTTTTTTTAAATTATATTTAGAGGTGGCGCAAGCGTCATGAAGTTTAACACATTCCCATAAGAAAAAAATACGTTTTCTAAATTTTATTCAGAATCGTCAATATTAGCTAAATCGAGATGAAACTCAACATTTCTTTTCAAAAGTAGCCGTAAAATACGAATAGAATATTACTTTTTAAATATCACCCCCATAAGTCTGTTTTATGGGGTCCCAAAAAACCCCATTAGTGAAAAAATGGGTTTTGCGAGTTTTTGGCGCTAATTATGATTTTTTGTGA
Organism: Andricus curvator; assembly: GCA_932195095.1. Lineage (NCBI taxonomy): Eukaryota > Metazoa > Arthropoda > Insecta > Hymenoptera > Cynipidae > Andricus > Andricus curvator. Next base: position 326,983 of record CAKNYM010052353.1, on the reverse strand, counting down.
CTTTTTAAATGCAAATTGTTTCTAATACATAATATACTACTTTTTCTGATATCTAGATGTTTATATCGATTGCATAAATAATTGTTTCCTCATAGAGGGAGGTTGGTAATGACCTAAATTTTCAAATTTTTTTTTTTTGACAAATATTTGGACATAATTCGACCCCAGGAGCTCGAAAATAAAGTTTTAAAAAAATGTCCGTGTGTGTATGTGTGTGTGTGTGGTATGTGTAACTTTTTTCTGTTCACCGTATCTCGAAAAGTAAAAGAGCTATGACCATGACATTTGAATCAAGTGTAGCTCAGATTGATATCCAGGTTTGATAGGATTTTGAGCTAGATCGCCCATTTAGAAACAGCTTTTTCTTGTGTTTAGAGATTTAAAAAGAAAAATTTTTCCTTGTTTATATAAGAAAAACTTTTTTGATATTCAAAATACAACAATACGATATCTAGCGTATTTTTTCGCGTCTCAGAGACTCATCGATCGACCTATTGTTGAAACTTTTATGACCTACCAGTACCGATTTATGAAGTTTCAAAACATGGTTTATTCTGTTTATATAAGAAAAACTTTTGTGATATTCAAAATACAACAATACGATATCTGGCGTATTTGTTCGCGTCCTTAAGACGCATCGATTTACCTATTGATGAACCTTTCATGACCCACCCGTAACGATTTATGAAGTTTCAAAAAATGGTTTATTTGTTTATATAAGAAAAACTTTTTTAATATTCAAAATTCGACAATATTACATTCCGAGTATTTGTTCACGTCCTTGAGACGCATCGACTGACCTATTGATGAACCTTTTATGACCCACCAGTACCGATTTATGAAGTTGAAAATAATGGTTTATTCTGTTTATATGGAAAAACTTTTTTGATATTCAAAACACGACAATATTACATGTAGAGTATTTGTTTGCGTCCTTGAGACGCATCGATTGACTTATTGATGAACCTTTTATGACCTACCAGTACCGATTTATTAAGTTTCAAAAAATGGTTTATTCTGTTTATATGGAAAAAACTTTTTTTATATTCAAAACACGACAATATTACATATAGAGTATTTGTTTGCGTCCTTGAGACGCATCGATTGACTTATTGATGAACCTTTTATGACGCGCCAGTACCGATTTATGAAGTTTCAAAAAATGTTTTATTCTGTTTATATAAGAAAAACTTTTTGATATTTTTATTTTGATTTTTTTATATTGGAAATATAACAGTACTGCATTTGATGTAATTGTTTGCGTCTTCGAAACGCGTGGCTTGATCTTTTGACGAACTTTTAAAGACCATTATTGAATCATCAATAGCTACTCAGTAAGTTTTAAGAAAATTTACATTGTTTCTATGAGGTTCAGACAGAAACATAAGCTTGAAAAATATTGTAAGTTTCCATTTTTTTCTTTTTTTAGGGAAAACCTCCCTCTATGAGGAAGCAAAATGCTCAGAAAATGAGCACAGATAAATACACTCATAGTGAATACGTCCATAGTACTTCGCAGCCGTATTGTCCTTTTCTTTTCTATTATTTAAGATAATAGATACTATATAAAATACCATTTTTTTATTAATATAATTGTTATACTTTTATTTAAAAATTGCGTGAGACAAAAAAATCGCGAGCGTGGTTGTTTTCTGGCAAGATAAAATTTTTTTAATGACTAAAGCTCGGTGGATAACATAAATCCATTTTTGAGATTTCACTTTAGATATACGAAGGTTGTGAGGAAAAAAAGTGGGTAGTCAAAAGCAAATAAAAATAATTATATATCACGAGAAATCTGCTTCTACTTCGCGTGCAGTCTGAATTGTAAGAACACTCTTCCTTAGAAAATTACTCTCTCAGTGTATTGCGCAATAAGATCATCTCGTGATATGGTTCAGTGTGTATTTCAATCGTTCAAAGAGAGCTCCTTCTATACATTCTACATTGTATAGCAAATTATTTCAGGGTGGCGTTCGTTCCCAAGAATATTCCTCGCATAGAATTCATTTGCAATTACAAACATTATTGTTGCAAGTGAAAACTGATTGGTGTCTTAAAGTACTCATTATGCAACTCTCGCTTACAATAAAATAGTTAAAGGATTATTCTGAAGTGTGCTTTATACAAATGCCTCAGGGAACAAACTGAAAATTAATTCCTGTTCAAAATTTAAGATAAGAGGCCGTACATATATTATGTATAGTTTTTCTTTGATATTTTTTTTCTGCCATTTTATCGTTGTTGAAAATTTGAGTTTTGAATTTTTAGGGTTTATCCAAAAATAACTTGAGACAATTTAGGAGGAGTGGGAGTATGGTAAAATGTTACTGTTTCTTATGAATTAACAACAAATAATGTAAGTAAGTATACCATTAAGCCATTTCCCTTTCAGGGTAGGCGTGACACTACCCGATTCGGGTAGTGTTTCTAGGTGGATAGTTTCTTGTAGTAAATAACTACTACAAGTGTGGGCTCACCACACCCACGATGTGCCAACAGCACGCAGTATTCTCGAATGGTCACCCATCCAAGTACTAACCGCGCCCAACGCTGCTTAACTTCAGTGATCTGACGAGAACTAGTTTTTTTCAGCGTGGTATGTTATAGTAAATATATTAGAACCGAAAAAGATTTTAATTTTAAATAGAAAACCGTTGAATAGAACCACAACAGATTTATTTTCAATCAAACAGTTGTATTATTAACCAAAACAGATTATATTTTTACCAAAAGAGATAAATTTTCAAATCAAAAAGGCAAATTTTCAAGAGAAATGGAATTTTTAACCAAGAAAGATTTTTCAGTCAATAAAGAAAAAGGATTTTATCCAAAATGTTGAATTTTCGAGCAAAACAGATGCGTCTTCAACAAAACACTTGAATTTTTAACCCAGAAGATGAATTTTCCATAAAAAAATACAAAACTAACAAAACACCTACATTTTTAACCAAATATTTGAATTTTCAACCAAAAAGTTTAATATTTTAGAAAACAGTTGAATTTTCAACCAAATAATTTAATTTCTGACCTAGAAGATTAATCTTCTACCAAAAATTAGAATTTTTAACCAAATAGTGGAATTTTCAAGGAAAAAGATGAATTTTCTACCAAAAAGACGAATTCGCAACAAAATATGTATATAATTTTTTAAATAAAAATAGTTGAATTTTCAACCAAGACGATAAAATTACTATAAAGAAGAAGAATTTTTAACAAGATAAATAAGTTTGTAACCAAATGGTTCAATTTTAAACCAATAAGACTAATTTTCTACTAAAAAGTCGAATTCTCAACGAAAATGATTAATTTTCTACCAAAAACATGAATTCTCAAACAATAAGATTAATTTTATACAAAAAAAAAAGAATTCTCAACAAAATGCATAAATTTTTAAATAAATAGTAAAATTAAAAAAAAAAAGATGATTTTTCTACAAAAAAGGAGAATTTTCAAACAAATAGTTGAATTTTCAACCAAAAGATAAATTCTCAACAAAATGCATGAATTTTTAATCAAACAGATGAATTTTCAACCAAGACAACACATTTTCTGTAATAAAAGACGAATCTTTAATAAAATAAATAAAATTTTGAACAAATAGTTGAATTTTCAACCAAGAAAATTAATTTTCTGCAAAAAGACGAATTCTCAACAAAATACACGAATTTTCACTCAAGCAGCTGAATTTTCAACCAAGACAATACATTTTCTATAATAAAAGAAGAATCTTTAATAAAATAAATAAAGTTTTAAACAAATAGTTGAATTTTCAACCAAGAAGATTAATTTTCTACCAGAAAGACGAATTTTAACAAAATGCATAACTTTTTTAACAAATAGTTGAATTTTCTACCAAGAAGATGAATAATCAACGAAGTACATTATTTTCAACAAAATAATTGTGATTGAATTTTTTACCATATAGTTCAATTTTCAAGCCAAAAAGATTAATTTTCTACAAAACAACTGAATTTTCGATTCGAAAATATAAATTTTCAACAAAAACGTTAGTTTTCAACCAAAAAATTGAATTTTCAATTAAATAGTTGGATTTTCAGTATCAAAAAATTAATTTTAACCAATTAAAACACGACTTTTCAACAAAGTAGTTCAATATCCATGAATTTTCAACTATAAATAAGAATTTTCAACAAAAGAAATGAATTTTTACAAAACTAGTTAAACTTTCAACCAAGGAGTTGAATTTTTAACTCAAAAAGATCAATTTTTAACGAATGATGTAATATTTGATATTTACATCAAAGCAGATTACAAATTTAAGAAAAAAAAAGTTTCATTTAACCGAAAAAAATTAATTTTTAATAAAATACTCGAACTCTCAACTAAAACAGATTAATTTTCATCCGGACAGTTGTATTTTAAATAAAAAGAATGATTTTCTATGAAAAAATACGAATTTGAAACAAAATGCATCAATTTTCATTCAAATAGTTAACTTTTAACCAAGAGGATTAATATTTTAACAAGAGATAATTTTCCACAAAATACATAATTTTTCAACCAAATAACTGAATGTAACATGTTTATTGCATTATTTAAATTTAAATAATTATTCTTGAGAACCAACACTTATCACAAATGGTTGATTTTTGCTTAAAAACTCGACAGATCAGAGATTTTTCCATATTTTTACAAATTAAAACCTCTTACGAAAAAAACGCAAAAATCTGGACTTTACAGGGTATTTTAATCAGTTATTGAATTAATCAGTTTGTAAATTTTGCGTTGGTCGAAAATCATGCTTTCATTTGCGAAGAGGGGAGCTGACTTTCGTTATTCGATACCGCTAAATTTGGATTTTGAAATATTTGATTAATTTCATTTTCTTAACAAAAAATGTAATTAATCGTAATCTTCCTGATTAAATGGCAAACATTTTTTTTAAAAAGGTCAGCATTTTTAAGCTTTGAAGATGTCAAATTACAAAACTTATTGAACACTTTATTCAGTTAATTTGGAATTATTGACAATTTTTTTATGGAAATTAAATTAAACAAATACTTCAAATTTAGCGTTGTCGGAAAATGAAAGTCAACATCAATTTAATCGTAACAAACCTTCAAACCTCAAAAATGAAATTTTGTAGCAATTTCCAAAATCGTTCTTTTAGGATAATCAGAAAAACCGGGAGAAGTTTGTAAAATTTTTTGTGAAGAAAATTAAATTAGCCAAATGCTTAATATTTTCTTTAATGAACCAAACAATTTTGTTGGGTCAATGAAATATTTTTGCTGAATCGACCAAAATTTGTTTGATTCAACCAAATTTTCATGTATATTCAAGAAAACTGTTTTTTTGGTTCAAGAAATTTATTTTTCTGAGTGTACAAACGTTCCTTAGTTCCATTTATTTAATTCCTCAAATACTCAACTTGATATCTCATTTCGTGTTGACTTAAGTTATAATGAAAAAATATTGGTTATGTATGAATTGGGTAAGTGGCACACAGTCTGCCTTTCAGTCTCGATTTCCTCTAAACTAGATAACTTTTTCTAATCTAACTAGTTTGACCTCAATTCAGCAGAACATTTTTTTTTCTTTTAATTGTAATTTCGATTTTACAAAATGTTTTTTGCTCATATGAACTGCCACCCTTGAATATCTATTGAAAATGTAATTAAAATATCGAAATTTCAAAGTTCCCGTCAAACGACACAAATTTATAGTTAAATATATCAAAAGAAATGTTTCAAATAGTTTCTCCAATTTGCAAAACTTTTACAATTTTTTTATGTATAAAAACATAACATCGCAATTACTGTTAATTTCACAAGGTTCCGTATGATGTATCGGGTTAAAAATTTATAACTAAATAAGGAAAAATGCTTTAAATATTTTGCCCAATTTGCAAAACTTTCCAATTTTTTTGAGTAAAAAAAAAAGCATCACAATTGTTGTTAATTTTACAAAGTTCCGTATTATCTATGCGGTTGCAAAGTTACTATCAGATGTAGGAAATTATTTGAAAGATTTCGAAACCAAAAAACTTTTGCAATTTTTGTAATTCATATGTAATCAATATATATTTTTTCACAACATTCACAAAAAAAAGGATTTACCGTGCTACTAAAAAGGCTGCAAATATAAAATTATCAAGTCCCGCGCCTCTACCTCTACCTATTTTATCAGTCCTTAAAATTTGAAAACTTCAGGAGTTAATGTTAATTAAGATTACAGAATATTGTTGAATATGCTAACTATCATTATCGATTATTTAAATGAATTATTAAAATAAAGTAATAGTACTAAACACATCAGAAATATTTTCCTAAGGTCCGTGAATTTAAATATTAAATAAAACAATATTTGAGTTTATTTTTATTTTCTTTGCTTGAGAACCCAATGAATATTTAACATATTAATACATTGAATAAAATTTATTTCCCCGAGATTAGTGAAAATATTAAAAAGAAGTCTGATGTAAATAAGTATAATAATAGCACTATAAAGTTTCTTTTACAGATTAAAAAGCATTGCCATATGATTTTATATTATAGATTCAAAAAAAAACATTAAGCACCCTGGTTTATTATTTGAAAATTCAATTGAAAAAACTCATTTCAAATAAAAAATTGTTGATTTAAATGTCTTGCAATTGTTCAATATTATCTTTTACATACCAATACGATCATCAAATTCTATTTTGGAATAGAAAATAATCCAGTGTATGAGTCAAACGTACCTGAAACACAAAACAAATATACACCTTAGTATGTAGTCCAAATATATTTTTTTTACATGTTCAACATAGAAATCTGAACACACTTCAGTAAGATGTAAAGTTTAAATTAATTATATCCAATAATCTTATTTATTACCTTTTCAGGGAGTTTACACTAATTCTGATGAAAATTCCCTGAAAATTCAACTCTTTTTTTAGTCATTATTTTTTGTCGAAAATTCAAATGTTTTGTGAAAATGCGTCCTTTTGGATTGAAAATTCATCTTTTCTGATAGAAAAGTCATCTTTCTTGATTGGAAATACATCTCTCTTGGCTGAAATTGAATTTTCTTTCGAAAATTCAGCTTTTCAGGTTGGAAATTCAACTTTTTTCTAAAAAATTCGTCTTTTTGGCTAGAAAATGCTACTATTTGGTAAATAAATAATATAGTTCAACCTATTTCCTTATATATATTAATTATTTAATTAAAAGAACCTCATAATTCAAAGATGACTTTGAACAGGATCGGGGCCAGGTCAGGAACCGTTTGGGCATCCCAATCAGGCATCCCTATCGAGCTACCCGGCCAGACTGCCCGATCTGGGCCCGATTTGGCCCTGATCGGGGCAATGGGAATATTTCCGTACGGGATATGGTATTGTGGGGGAAAATAAGCTCAATTAAACCATGTAATGAAAAAAATGATTTCTCTAACCACCAGCGGATAATAATCTAGGGACATGATATCGTCAAGTTTTTGATTTACAGCCATGTAATAAATTAAAAATAGAACATTTCACTCCCAGTGATAATTTATAAATATAAGTAAGAGAACCTGATAAAAACGACATCTTCCAGACTAATGAATCCAAATTTATTGAAAAAAGAATCGATTACGTTTCGAAAACACAGCTGGTTTCCCTGATCAGATCTGTATAAAAAAAACGTGTTAAACTGTAAGATCGAAGCAAACAGAAATGGCCTCAGGATCAAAGTTTTCAAGAATCTATCGTAGAAACATATTTAAAAATAGTAATAAGGGACGCAACATTCTTCATTGGGTGTAAATTCAATTTACAAGAATAAAATTTTATTTTTTTATATCTGGAAAAAATTATAATTTTTCAAGGAATCTGTATTATCATCAGAGATTGGAGAAATTTTTAACGTCTTTTCAGAATAGATGGAGATATGAATTAAAAATTATTTTAATTAATTTTTTTCTGAAAAAAGATCTTCTCCTTTCGCTCTGCTTGGAATCGAACCTCAGAACTTCCGATTGCCGGTCGGGTGCCTTCCCATCAGGCTACTAGAGAGATCGAGAGAAGAAACTTTTTAAAAAAAAAAACACGCATTATTTTGCTAGATGGTCCAAGTTAAATTTTTCAAGGAATCTGTAATCCATCTAGTCTGAAAAGACGTTGAAAATTTCTGTTATTCTCTGATAATAATACAGATTCCTTGAAAAATTTAACTTGTACCATCTAGAAAAATAATGCGTGTATTTTCTGAAAAAAGTGTCTTCTCTCGATCTCTCTAGTAGCTTAATGGGAAAGCACCTGAACGGCAATCGGAAGTTCTGAGGTTCGAATCTTTTTTCAGAAAAAAATTAAGTTAAATACTTTTTAATTCATATCTCCATCCAGTCTGAAAAGACGTTAAAAATATCTGTTATTCTCTGATGATAATACAATAGATAAACCAAAGTCTTCATTTTGATCAATTTAAAAATAGAAATTTACAAAAAATACAAAATAATACAAAAAATTTTTTGGACACAAAGACAAATCAGACAAAACAAATTTTGTATTCGAAATGATAATTTTTCGAGCTGGAAAAGGGAAGGGAAAAGTTCTGTCGCACCCTATCCCTTTCCCAGCTTTACGATTTTTTTACAAAAATTGTCAGAATTATTTTATTTGAACATTTATGAGCAAAAAGTCTTTTCTATTCATGCGTCAACTTTGAATTATGTCAATGAAAAAAGTTTTTCGGTTTGAAACAGATTATTTAAATATTATAAATGAGTATAACTTCCTTAATCTTCAATAAAGTGTATTAATATTATAGATCAATCGATTTGCCTCGAATCAACACAACTTTTCTATTCTCACATCAACTTTAAATTATGAGAATGAGAAAATTTTTACTATAAGAATCGATTTAAAAAAAAAAAAAAAAAAAAAAACATAACTTCCTTACGCTTTAATAAAATCTATTAATATTATAGGTCAATCGATTCGTCTCGAACCAAGGAATCTTTTATATTGTTGCATCAACATTGAATTATGTTAATGAAAAAAGTTTTACTATAAAAAAACCGATTTTCAAAATATATAAATTACCATAACTTCCCTACGCTTTAATAAAATGTGTTGATATTATAGGTCAATCGATTTGTCTCGAATCAACACATCTTTTCTATTCTTGCATCAACTTTGAATTATGTTAATGAAAAAAGCTTCACTATAAAAAACCGATTTTCCAAACATATAAATTACCATAACTTTCCTAAATTGTATTGATATTATAGGTCAACCGATTTGTCTCGAATCAACACATCTTTTTTGTTTTTGCATCAACTTTGAATTATGTTAATAAAAAAAGCTTTACTATAAAAACCGATTTTCAAAACATATAAATTATCATAACTTTCCTACGCTTTGATAAAATATATCAATATTGTAGGTCAATCGATTCGTCTCGAACCAAGGAATCTTTTATATTCTTATATCAACTTTAAATTATGATAGTGAAAAATGTTTTGCTATAAAAATCCGATTTTCAAAATAGATAAATTACCATAACTTCCCTACGATTTAATAAAATATATTAATATTATGGGTCAATCGCTTTGTCTCGAACCAAGGAATCTTTTTTATTCATGCATCAACTTTGAGTTATGTTCATGAAAAAAGTGTTACAATAAAAAACCGATTTTCAAAATATATAAATATATATATATATACCATTAAACCATTTCCCTTTCAGGGTAGGCGTGACACTGCCCGATTCGGGTAGTGTTTCTAGGTTTTTCTTGTAGTTATAAATAACTACAAGTGTGGGCTCACCACACCCACGATGTGCCAACAGCACTCATGTCAGTATTCTTGAATGGTCACCCATCCAAGTACTAACCGCGTCCAACGCTGCTTAACTTCAGTGATCTGACGAGAACTGGGTTTTTCAGCGTGGTATGGCCGTTGGTAAATATTATAGGTAAATCGATTCGTCTCGAACCAAGGAATCTTTTATGTTGTTGCATCCACTTTGAATTATGTTAATGAAAAAAGTTTTACTATGAAAAAACCGATTTTCAAAATATATAAATTACCATAGCTTCCCTACGCTTTAATAAAATGTGTTGATATTATAGGTCAATCGATTTGTCTCGAATCAACACATCTTTTCTATTCTTGCATCAACTTTGAATTATGTTAATGAAAAAAGCTTCACTATAAAAAACCGATTTTCTAAACATATACATTACCATAACTTTGCTAAAATGAATTGATATTATAGGTCAATCGATTTGTCTCGAATCAACACATCTTTTATACTCTTGCATCAATTTAGAATTATGTTGAAGAAAAAAGTTTCACTATAAAAAACCGTATTTTTAAATATTGTGAATGACCATAGCTTCCTTAATATTCAATAAAATGTATTAATATTATAGGTCAATCGATTCTTCTCGAATCAACACATCTTTTCTGTTATTGCATCAACTTTGAATTATGTTAATGAAAAAATTTTTGCTATAAAAAACCAATTTTCAAAATATATAAGTTACTATAACTTCCCTACGCTTTAATAAAATATATTAATATTGGCTGTGTCTAGTCGTCCCGAAAAATTAGGGGGCTTGAACCAATATTATTTATTGGAAAAGCGGTAGGTGTTTCACCAACATTATTTCTATGGCCAATCACAGGGGTGCCTTCCCGCCCCACCCGAAAATTCGGGACGACTAGCCAAGTTTATGAAAAATATTGCACTAGTCATCCCGAATTTCGGGACGACGAGACACTGCGATTAATATTATAGGTCAATCGATTCGCCTCGAACCAAGGAATCTTTTATATTGTTGCATCAACTTACAATTATGTTAATGAAAAAAGTTTTACTATAAAAAACCGATTTTTAAAATATTATTAAGTACTAAAAAAAATGCAACAAATATTTTTAGAAATCCTTCTGTCAGTTTCCAGATATCAGTCGGAAAAATAAGCCGTCCAAACTTCATCAATTTACCTGCAACCATTTTCGAGTTATCGTGTTCACAAAAAAGTGTGACATCCATACATCTACACACACATCCACACACATATCGGGACAATTGCTTAGAACATTGTATTAGACATTTCTAAATTAGGGAAGGTTCAATTAAATGAATTTAAAATTTTTGGAAAATGTAACCATTACAAAGGTTCCTCTATGAGGAAGCAAAAAAATATAATTTATAAATTTAGGTAAGACAACATAATAAATACGACATCGTCCAGACTAATAATCCAAATTTATTCGAAAAAGAATCGATTACGTTTCGAAAAGACAGTGATATTTTTATTCCTAAAATTTGTCATATAGGTTAAATTTCCATGGAATTTTCAGCAACGAAACAACAGCAATATTCAGATTCTATATCTCTCTAATGTCGACTCCAGAATCTAGATTATATGAGGTAGAGGGATAAAAAGACGTGAATGGAAACAAGATAGTAAAAAAAAAACAGAAACGAGGAAGAGAGACAGAGAGTTGGTCACAGTCATATCAAGGTTTAATGAGATTCTCTCTGCCACGATGCATTTCTCGAAATGGGATGCTACAGAAATGTTGGAAAGAACATCCCAATATCGTGTGCAATCGTGTACTCGTGAATTCTGGGTAACAGCTGCCTTTGTGTATTCAATTTGTCGTAATGTCTACAATCTCTGGAATTTACGGTATAATATCGACTTTGTGATCGTTGCACTTTCGTCACGACAAGGCAGACGTTTTATACAAATACAATTTTAATTACCATTTTTATCAATTTTGACAGCTTTCTACTCGTTCCTTGTTTGGGAATGAAACATTTTTCAAACTTTATTGGATTTTCACATTCTTTTATTTTTACATTTTTAAGGCTATTCGTTATAACATTTTTTTATCGACTTGTAAAGATTTAGAGGATTGCTAGAAAATCCCAATTCAGAAATGCCGTTACTTGCGATAGAATACATGGATTTTTAACCAAATGGTTCACTTTTCAAATCAAGAGGATACATTTTGAACAAGAAATAGAATAATTGAATTTCAAGTTTAAAAAGTTAATATCCAATGAAAAAAAGAAATTTTTAACCAAAGAGATGAATCTTCAACCAAAGAAAAGAATCTTCAACCAGTTTAATTCAACCAACACAGATTAATTTCCAAGCCAAAAAAGAGGAATATCAATAAAACAATTTAAATTTCAAACAAGAAAGATTTTTCAGTCAATAATGAATTTTCTAACATAAATAATTAAATTTTCCACCCAAAGAAGACGTGTTTTAATGAAATAAATGAATTTTCAAATAAAAAAATGACAGTTACATTTTCAGTTTAGAAAATTATTGAAAAAAAAAACAATTTGCATCAAAATATTTACATTAACAACAAAAGAGATAAATATTTAAACCAAGGAAATGAATTCTCCACAAAAATGGTAATATAATTGATATTTACACCAAAAAAATATTTTAATTTTCAATAAAAACCAGTTAAATTTAACCAAAAAGTAGGAATTTTCAACAAAATAGTTCAATTCTCCACCAAAACACATTAATTTTAACACTAAAAAGAGGAATTTTCAATAAAAGAGATGAATTTTCTACAAAGAAAGATTTTGCAGTCAATGAAAAAAAAATTTCATAAAAAATATTAAATTTTGAAGCCAAACAAAACCAATTTTTGTATAAAATGGTTGAGTTTTCAACCCGAAAATATGATTTTTCTTTAAATTAATTTTTAGGTAAATTGTTGAAATTTTAAGCCAAAGAAACTAGTTTTCTACAAATGATTTCAGTTTGAAAAAAAATAATTTTTAATAAAACAGATACATTTTCAACCAGAGAGATACACTTTTAACCAAAAAAAATGAATTCTCCACTAAAAGTGTAATAATGGTTATATCCACCAAAAAATATTTTAATTTTTAATCAAAAACCGTTGAATTTAACAAAAAAATACGAATTTTCAACAGAATAGTTGAATCCTCAACAAAAATAGATTAATTTTCAAGCCAAAAAGACAAAATAAATTAATTTCAACTAAAAAAGATACATTTTTAAGCAAGAATGGAGTAGTTATAGTTTCAGTAACATTAACTAATTTTCAACAAAAGAAATGAATTTTCAACCAAAAAGATGAATTTTTTGGGTGAAAATTTTTACCCACAAAAAAAAGATTAATTTTTAACAAAGTACATACATTTTCAACAAAATAGTTGAATTTTCCGCTAAAAAGATAAATTTACAACTACAAAATGGAATAGTTAAATTTTCAGTTGAAAAAATTAATTTTTAACCAAAATAAAAACAGACAAATTTCCAACAAAATAGTTGAATGTTCAACTAAAAGAGATAAATATCACCAAAAAATTTAGTTTCAAAAATTAACTTTCAACCAAGAAAAATAATTTTTAACAGAGAGGTTAAATTTTCAAGCAAATGGTTGAATTTTTAACTAAAAAAAGATCAGTTTTAAACAAAAAATGGGATAGTTTAGTTAAAAAAATGATGTATAACTGAAAAAGAAAAACGGACTTTCAACAGAATAGTTTAATTTTCAACCAATGAGATGAATTTTCAACTAAAATGATAACCCTTCAACTAGAAGAGTTGGATTTTCATTTAAAAAAATTAATTTTTCTATAAAAAAACGAATTTTAAGCAAATTAGATATATTTCTTACCAAATAAATGAAGTTTCAACTAAAATGATTGATCTCCAAACAAAAAAATGAATTTTCAATGAAATAGTTGAATTTTTTACCAAGAAGATAATCGGTTATTTTAAACAAAAATAATTAGATTTTGAAAAAGATTTCCAATTCCGAACAATTTTCTGTTATGTTAGGGTTTTTCGCGAAAACTATAGTTTTGATAATTGATAAAAAAATCCCACCAAAAACATCTGCGATTCAAAAAATTTGCCAAATACAACTACACCAATTTTTCAGTTTAAAGTTGGCCAAGTAATTTGGAAAAAATATTCATAATAAAATAGATTAAGAAACTTTTTTTTAAAGTACTCTATTGAAATTTTTAAAATAAATTTTAAAACGCCATTTAAGACATTATAAAACTAAAACTAACTGTAGGCAAAATGATTTTTTTAAATTTACGTTATGGGAGATTGATGGTATAATATAATTCTGCCAAATATAATTATGTCTAAAATTGCTTTTTAAAATTTATTTACAAAATTTTCAATAGAGTACTTTTTCAAAAAAAGTTTCCCGGTATATTTTATTATGAATATTTTTTATTGATTAAAAAAGGAGATGGTAAAAGTAGAAATTCCAGTTATTTTCTGCAGAATTTTAAAGAAGAATCTTTTCAAATATTTGAAATATTAATTAAAAACCCCTAATATTAATTTTATATTTTAATTGAAAAATTACGTAAGACTAAGAAAACTAATCCCGCGCTTAGCGCGCGCGTTTGTTTTCTAGTTTATATAAAATTTCAATACTGTCTAATTTCGCGATAGTTTGGCAAACAGGGAACGTCTTGTTAAATTTGCATTTGCCGCCTTCACCTCTGCTCTGGTATAATTACACTTGAATTGATAAAGACCATTCCTTCCCGGGATGTTAAGCGCAACTGAATGGATTAATTGAGTAATTACAGGCAGTCGTGTACCAGGTACAGTCTGCAACTACATTGCACGAGGAACACTTGTAGTTTTCTCTTGAAGAGGAGTAATTTCTAATGTAAACGAGAACAAATTCAAATCCTAGCACGTAGCTTCAAGCGTTCATTTTCGGTGGGTTGATCTCTACATCTCAAAGGGAAAGCAATCAAAACTTTCCACCGGAAAAAGTTTTTCAATTTTCAGAAAAATAACAAAAGACGAGGAAGATTCTACTGAAGTCGGGATGGCGATATCGTCTTATGCGAACGATGATACCTCAGTTCCTGGTTCGAACCCAGGCAGAGGGCAATTTTTTTCTCGTTTGCCAAACGCGAAAATCAGCAATAAATACACTTTTTAAATGACACTAGTTATCCTTTACAATATATTAGTATAACTAGCTGTGAATTCGATCTCGAGTGTTTCCACTTTGTTTGTATTTATAATTATATGGTGCTCATTTCACGAGCACTTTGCTTCCCGTCAGCAAATGTTTTTGCTTCCTCACAAAGGAAGCACTATTTATTTTATTCAACAATAGACAAATCAAAGTCTTCATTTTGATCAATTTAAAAATAGAAATTTACCAAAAATACAAAATTACAAAATAATTCAAACAATTTGCTAAATACAAAGACAAATCAGACAAATCAAATTTTGTATTCGAAATGATAATTTTTCGAGTTGGCAAAGGGAAGGGAAAAGTTCTGTCGCACCCTATCCCTTTCCCAGTTTTATGATTTTTTTTACAGAAATTGTCAGAATTATTCTATTTGAAAATTTATGATCAAAAAATCTTTTCTATTCATGCATCAACTTTGAATTATGTCGATGAAAAAAGTTTTTCTGTGAGAAGCAGATGATTCAAATATTATGAATGAGCATAACTTCGTTAACCTTCAATAAAGTGTATTAATATTATAGATCAATCGATTCGTCTTGAATCAACACAACTTTTCTATTCTCGCCGCATCAACTTTAGATTATGAGAATGAGAAAATTTTTAGTAAAAAAATCGATTCTAAAAATATATAAATTACCATAACTTCCCTACTCTTTAATAAAATGTATGAATAATGTAGGTCAATCGATTCGTCTCGAACCAAGGAATCTTTTATATCCTTGCATCAACTTTGAATTATATTTAAGAAAAAATGTTTACTATAAAAAACCGTATTTTCAAATATTATGCATTACCATAGCATCCTTACTCTTCAATAAAATGTATTAATATTATATGTCAATCGATTCGAATCGAATGAACACATCTTTCCTGTTCTTGTATCAACTTTGAATTATGATAATGAAAAAAGTTATACTATAAAAAACC
>CAKNYM010052353.1:300273-310987 GCA_932195095.1 Andricus curvator | reverse complement strand
ATTGTAGGTCAATCTATTCGTCTCGAACCAAGGAATCTTTTATATTCTTGCATCAAATTTGAATTATATTCAAGAAAAAAGTCTTACTATAAAAAACCGTATTTTCAAATATTATGCATTACCATAGCATCCTTACTCTTCAATAAAATGTATTAATATCATAGGTCAATCGAAACGAATCGAATCAACACATCTTTTCTGTTCTTGCATCAACTTTGAATTATGATAATGAAAACAGTTTTACTATAAAAAACCGATTTTCAAAACATATAAATTACCATAACTTCCCTACTCTTTGATAAAATGTATCAATATTGTAGGTCAATCTATTCGTCTCGAACCAAGGAATCTTTTATATTCTTGCATCAAATTTGAATTATATTCAAGAAAAAAGTCTTACTATAAAAAACCGTATTTTCAAATATTATCTTCAATAAACTGTATTAATATTATAGGTCAATCGATTCGAATCGAATCAACACATCTTTTCTGTTCTTGCATCAACTTTGAATTATGATAATGAAAAAAGTTTTACTATAAAAAACCAATTTTCAAAATATATAAATTACCATAACTTCCCTACTATTTGTTAAATGTATTAATATTATAGGTCAATCGATTCGTCTCGAACCAAGGAATCTTTTATATTCTTGCATCAACTTTGAATTATATTCAAGAAATAAGTTTTATTATAAAAAACCGTATTTTCAAATGTTATGCATTACCATAGCTTCCTTGATCTTCAATGAAATTTATTAACATTATAGGTCAATCGATTCGACTCGAATCAACACATCTTTTCTGTTCTTGCATCAACTTCGAATTATGATAAAGGAAAAAGTTTGACTATAAAAAACCGATTTTCAAAATATATAAATTACCATAACTTCCCTACTATTTAATAAAATGTATTAATATTATAGGTCAATCGATTCATCTCGAACCAAAGAATCTTTTAGATTCTTGCATCAACTTTGAATTATGCTAATGAAAAAAGTTTTACTATAAAAACCCGATTTTTAAAATATTATTGAGTGCAATAAAAATGAAATGCAATAAATATTTTTAGAAATCCTTCGGTCAGTTTCAAAATATTAGTGGGAAAAATAAGCCCTACAAATTTCATCAATTTATCTGCAACAGTTTTTTAGTTATCGTGTTCACAAAAAAGCGTGACATCCACACACACAGCCGGACAATTGCTTAGAACATTGTATTAGACATTTTAAAATTAAGAAAGGTTTAATTAAATGAATTAAAATTTTTTTTAAAATGTTACCATTACAAAGATTCTTCTATGAGGAAGCAAAAAACCATGAAATTTGACAGAAACTGCAAAAAAAATCAAATTTAAATGGTCGATATCATTTGAATTCTACAGCGTAGCCGAAAAAATTAATTTTCAACATTCCCTGACTTTTGCCTGATTTTTCGTTGACTAGTTTTTCATTTTCCCTGACAATTAATATTTAAAGATCAAAATTCTAATCTTGTAACATTTTCAATGTAGAATATTTTCCAAATGGAATAAAATAAATTTAAATTTAAATTTATAAATATTTAATTTATTATTCTCAGAGCTACCACGGCATAATTTACTTGGAAAAGTGACTAAAATTGATTAAGTGGCTCTAATAATATGACTAATGTTCTTTTGAGTTAAAAAGAATTCAAAAGAATTCGATGAAATTTATAAGAATTCCAAGTAATTTTTAACGAATTCAGAATGAATTCGTAACACTTCAAAACAATTTATGTTAACTTCAAAAGAATTCAGATTAAATGAAAAAAATTCAAAAAATTCCATGGAAAATAAGAAGAATCCCATGCTATTTATAGAAATTAAAGGTAAATTAAAAAAAATCAAGTGAACTGAAAACAATTTATATTAACAAATTCATTGAATTCAGTAAGTGTGAGAAAAATTTAAAAAAATTTAAGGGAATTCAAAAGAATTCAATGGAATGCTAAGAATTCAAGGTGAGTTTAAAAGACTTTAAGATGGATTAAACAAAAACTACAGAAAATCCATTGAATTGAGAAGAATTAAGTAAATTTAGAAGAATTCAAGTGAATTAAGAAAATTCAAGTGAATTAAGAAAACTCAAGTAAACTAAAAAAAATAGAAGGAATTCAGGATAAATCAATAATAATTAAGGATGAATTCCAAATGAATTCAAAACAATTGCAAAAAATATTTGAAAATCTCTTTAAAACATTAAGATCCTACGAAATCCCTCGTATCTTGTAAATAAAAGAACTGTTAATCTATTAAAATATTATAAAATCCCGTCAAATAAGACGAAATCTGATATTTCCTGAAATCTTGAAAAATTTATTAAAATACTTTGAGAACCTTTAAAATACCTTGAGACCTTTTAAAATTCCTCCAAATCATTTAAATATTCGGAAACCTGATAAAATCCCTTGGGAACTTTAAAAACATATATACTTTCGAAATTCTAGGAAATTCTTTACCACCACATGAAAAATTGGTTAAATCCCTTAAAATCATTCAAATATTTGGAAATCCCTTGACAATTTTTTAATCTCTTGAAAATGTATTGAAATCTTCTAAAATACCCTAAATTATTTTAACCCTTTGAAATCCATCTAAATTATTCGAACCAATTAAAAATTTCGTGGAATCTTTCAAAATGCCTTGAAATATTTAAAATCCTTCAAAATTATTTGAAATAACTTGAAATTTTTTGAAGCTCTTTAAAATTCCTTGGAATTTGAAAAAAACTGAAGTATTTCAAATCCTTTGAATCCCTTGAAACCTTTTGAAGCTCCTAAAAATTTCTTGGAATTTTCAAAAACACCCTAAAATCTTTTAAATAATTTGAAATCACTTCAAAGTATTGACACCTATTAAAAAGACCATAAGATATTTCAAATCCTTTGAAACCTTTTGAAACCCCTGCAAATTTTTGAAAGTTTTTGAAAATTCCTTGGAATTTTCAAAAATAGCCTACAATATTTTAAATTATTTGAAATCCATTCAAATTTAAAAATAATTTGAAAATTCCTTGGAATCCTTTAAAATATCCTAAAATTCTTTCTTTGGATTTAAAATTCTTCATATTTTTTTTTAATTCTTTAAAACCTTTGGATATACCTTGAAATAGTTCAAAACCTTTAAAATATTGTAAAATCCCGTCAAATAACATGAAATCTGATATTCCCTAAAATCTTCGGAAATTGATTAAAATACCTTGAAAGCTTTTAAAATGTTCTAAAACCTTATAGGTCCTATAAAATCGTTATATATCTTCTGAAATTCTAGGAAATTCATTAAAATACCACGAACAGATTTTTAAATCAATTAAAACCGTTCAGATCCTTGAAACATATTTAAAAATTTTTTAATATCTTGAAAATGATTGGAATTTTTCAAATTACCCTAAAATATTTCAAATCCTTTGCAATCTTTTAAAATGTATTGCAACTTTTTTAAGCTCTTTAAAATTACTTGAAAATTTTTTAAATGCACTAAAATTTTTTTATTCCTTTGCAATACCTTCAAATTATTGAAATTTATTAAAAATTTCTTAAAAATGCCCTAATATATTTCAAATCCTTCAGAATCCCTTCCACTGATTGAAATTTATTAAAAATTCGTATGAATCTTTTAAAATAACCTCAAATATTTCAAATCCTTTGAAATCCCTTGAAAATTTGTAAAGCTCTTGAAGATTCTGCAATATTTAAAAATACCCTTAAATCTTCAAAAACCCGTGTAATTATAAAAATATATTAGGAATAATACTCTAATATATTTCAAATCCTTTAAAATCTTTGTAAACCTTTGACATTTTTTTAAGGTTTTGAAAATTCCATGGAATTTTCAGAAATATCTTGAAATCATTTAAATTCTTTGAAATCCCTTCGAATTATTTAAATCAATTGCAAATTCATAGGAATCTTTCAAAATAACCTAAAATCTTTTAAATTCTTCAAAAACTTTGGAAATACATTTAAATATTTAAATACCTTTGAAATCCTACGAAATCTCTCAATTATTGTGAATAAATTCTTTGAAATATATAAAAATAGTATAAAATTCTGTTAACTTACATAATATCTGATGATATTTTCTGAAATCCTTTAATATGTATTAAAATACGTTGAGCGTTTTTAAATTACCCTCAAATATTTCAAATCCTTTGCAATCTTTTAAAATATATTGCAAGTTTTTTAAGCTCTTTAAAATTACTTGGAATTTCTTTAAATTAACTAAAAAATTTTAAGTCCTTTGAAATACCTTCAAATTATTGAAATTTATTAAAAATTCCTTGCGATATTTTAAAAATGCCTAAAATATTTCACATCCGTTGTAATCTTACAAAATTATTTAAAATATTTTAAAGCTCTTAAAAATTCTTTAAATTACTTTAAAATGCCCTGAAATCTTTCAAATCCTTCAGAATCCCTTCTACTGATTGAAATTTATTAAAATTCCTATGAATCTTTTTAAATAACCTCAAATATTTAAAATCCTTTGAAATCCCTTGAAAATTTTTAAAGCTCTTGAAGATTCTGCACTATTTAAAAATACCCTTAAATCTTTAAAAACTCTTCAAATTATTAAAATATATTAGAAATACTCTAATATATTTCAAATCCTTTGAAATCTTTGTAAACCTTTGACAATTTTTTAAGGTTTTAAAAATTCCATGGAATTTTCAAAAATATCTTGAAATCATTCGAATTCTTTGAAATCCCTTCAAATTATCTAAATCATTTGCAAATTCCTAGGAATCTTTCAAAATAACCTAAAATCTTTAAAATTCTTCAAAAACTTTGGAAATACATTGAAATATTTAAATACCTTTGAAATCCTACGAAATCTCTAAATTCTTGAGAATAAACTCTTTGAAATATATAAAAATAGTATAAAATCCTGTTAACTTACATGAAATCTGATGATATTGTCTGAAATCCTTTAATATGCATTAAAATACGTTGAGCGTTCTTAAATTCCCTCAAAGTCATTCAAATCTTAGGAAATCTGACAAAATCCGTTAAAATCTTTTTAAAATCCTATGGAGTCTTTTAAAATATATTAAAACTTATATGTCCTATATAAAATCGTTTTATATCGTCAACAATTCTAAGAAATTCATTGAAAACGCATGCAAAATTTTAGAAATCCCTTAAAATAATTCATATCCTTGGAAATCCGTTGCAATTTTCTTCATCTTTTGAAAATTTGGAATTTTCTAAAATACCCTAAAATAATTCGAACACTTCGAAATCCCTTCAAATTATTGAAATCAATTAAAACTTCCTTGGAATCTTTTAAAATGCCCTAAAATATTTCAAATCCTTCTAAATCCCATTAAATTACTGAAATCAACTGAAAATTCTGTGAAATCTTTTAAAATACCCCACAATATTTCAAATCCTTCTGAGTCTTTTGAAATACTTCGAAATTTTTTAAAGCTCTTGAAAATTCCCTGGATTTTTTTTAAATACCCTAAAGTCTTTAAAAGCCTTTGAAATCAAGCCCAATTGCTAAAATCTATTCAAAATACTCTAAGATATTTCAAATCCATTAAAATCTTTTGAAACCCCTTGAAATCTTTCGAAATCCTTGGAAACTTTTTGAATCTCATGAAGATTCCATGGAATTTTTAAAAATACTCTAAAATCATTAAAATTCCTTTGAATTATTAAAATATATTCCTTCAAATTTTAAAAATACCCTTGAATATTTAAAATTCTTTGAAATCCCTTGAAATTATTAAAATCAATTGAAAGTTTTTTTTTTAATTTAAAAAAATGCCCTAACATCCTTTAAATCTTTCAGAATTACTTCAAATTATTGAAATCTATTTAAAATACCTTAGGATATTTCAAATCCGTCAAAATCTTTTGAAAAACCCTGGAAGCTTTCGAAATCCTTTGAAACTTTCTAAAGCTCTTGAAAATCCCTGAGAATTGTCAAAAATACCCTAAATTCTTTTAAATCTTCTGGAATTTCTTTGTGTTATTGAAATCTATTAACAATTTGTTGGAATCTTTTAAAATACACTAAAATATTTCAAATCCTTTGAAATCTATAGAAATTCCTTGAAACCTTTTAATACTCTTGAAAATTACTTGGAATTTTTTTAAATACCCTAAAATCTTAAAAATGATTTCAAATTAATAAAATATATAAAAAAATACTCTAAGATATTTCAAATTCTTTTGAAATTCCTTGGTATTTTTTAAAGGTTTTAAAAATTCCTTGGAATTTTCAGAAATACCCTAAACTCTTTAAAAGGCTTTGGAATCTCCTAAAATTACTGAAATCTATTAAAAAGACCAAGATCTTTAAAATCCGCTGAAATATTTTGAAAACCCTTGAAATATTTTGAATTCCTTTGAAACTTGTTAAATCTCTTGAAGATTCCTTGGAATTTCTTAAAAATACCCTAACATCTTTCAAAACTTTTGTAATTTCTTTAAGTTATTGAAATCTATTAAAAATTTCTTGAGAACTTTTAAAATACACTAAAATATTTCAAATCCTTTAAAATATACTGAAATCCCTGGAAATTTTTAAAGCTCTTGAAGAAACCTTGGAATTTAAAAAATACCCTAAAATCTTCAAAATCCCTTCAAATTATTCAAATATATTCAAAATACCTTGAATCTTTAAAATTTGATGATATCCCTTCAAATTATTGAAATCAATTGAAAATTCCTTGGAATCTTTTAAAATATTTCAAAATAATTAAATTTCTTTAAACTATATGGAAATACCTTGAAATATTTGACAGCTCTGGAAAATTCCATGGAATTTTTAAAAATACCCTAAAATCTTTCAAATCCTTTAAAATCCCTTCAAATTGTTAAAATATATTAAAAATTCCTGGGAATTTTTAAAAATATACTAAAATCTATCAAATTGTTTTGAATTCCTTCAAGTGATTGAAATCTATTAAAAATTCCTTGGAAACTTTGAAAATACACTACAATATTTCAAATCCTTTGAAATCGTTTGAAATCCCTGGAAACTTTTTGAAGTTCTTGAAGAAACCTTGGAATTTGAAAAATACCCTAAAATCTTTAAAATCTTTTGTAATTTCTTTAAGTTATTGAAATCTATTAAAAATTCCTTGGAAAATTTTAAAATACACTAAAATATTTCAAATCCCTTGAAATCTTTTGAAATCCCTTGAAACTTTTTAAAGCTCTTGAATATTCAATGGAATTTTCAAAAATACCATAAAATCTTCAAAATCCCTTCAAATTATTAAAATATATTAAAAATACCCTAAGATATTTCAAATTCTTTAAAATATTTTGAAACCCCTTGAACATTTTTAAAGGTCTTGAAAATTCCTTGGAATTTTTAAAAATAGGTACCCTTGAATCTTTACTATTCTTGGAAATCTTTTTAAATTATTGAAATCAATTAAAAATTTCTTGGAATCTTCTAAAATATCGTATAATCTTTCAAATTCTTTAAAATCTTTGGAAATACCTTGAAATATTTGAAAGCTCTTGAAAATTCCTTGGATTAAAAAAAAACTCTGAATTCTTTAAAATCCTTTAAAATTCCTTAAAATGAAAAAAAATTCAATTACAGACAGAAACAGTTATAGACCTGAATTCAAAATAGTGGTTAACTCATGGGTTAATTTATTTGAAAGAAAAATGATCTTTTCATTTTAAAAAGTGACTATAGTGATTTTATATTAAAAAAGGGACTAAAAATTGATATTAAAAATAATGTTAATAAAGGTGATTGTGAGGCAGTCCTGATTATTCTTGACAGTTAATTTTAAGTGCTTCTTACAGAAATTTCCTGAATTTAGTTATTGTTTCAAGATCCCTGACATTTCCCTGATTTCCAGGTTTTTCCTGACCTGCAGCCACCCTGATTCTATTTTTCTGTTCTTGTCCAAACGGTTTAACTCTCACGACCTGTATAATTTACGGACCATACATAATAGACGTATTGTTCATTATTGGAACACAAGTCGAGGAAGAGAAATCGGAAAACAATAATGATGATATAATGCAGCGAATTCAGGTCGAATTGCGGTCGAGCATTCAGGAGTTTCTATAATTCAATTAGAACTTCGAGATTAACCGGTCAACTAACTCCACCTATACGGGTTCGACTTCAGAGGAAATAGAGCTAAATAGAGATAAATAGTGTGAAGAACCTCTCGAAATTTCTGAAAGTTTAATTTTACCTGTGCTCTTATATCTGAAGCATTTGATTGCTTTCTCGAACCCACTTTGATTTATCTCCAGCACAAATCTAATTTTACTTTAAATTTAATTTTCAGTTTATTAAAGCAGAGAAAGCTAAATGGTGATAAGTATACTTTTGACGAAATCGAGTTTTCTTGAAAAATCATACTTTGTTTGTATTTATAATTATATGGTGCTCATTTCACGAGCACTTTGCTACCCGTTAGCAAATGTATTTGCTTCCTCATAGAGAAAGCATTAGTTATTTTTTTCAATAATAGATAAACCAAAGTCTTCATTTTGATCAATTTAAAAATAGAAATTTACAAAAAATACAAAATTACAAAATATTACAAAAATTTTTTTGAATACAAAGACAAATCAAATTTTGTATTCAAAACGATAATTTTTCGAGCTGGAAAAGGGAAGGAAAAGTTTTGTTGCACCCTATCCCTTTCCCAGCTTTATGATTTCTTTAAAAAAATTGTCAGAATTATTTTATTTGAAAATTTATGCGCAAAAAGTCTTTTCTATTCATGCGTCCACTTTGAATTATGTCAATGAAAAAAGTTTTTCGGTTTGAAACAGATGATTCAAATATTATAAATGAGCATAACTTCCTTAATCTGCAATAAAGTGTATTAATATTATAGATGAATCGATTTGCCTCGAATCAAGGAATCTTTTCCGTTCTTGCATCAATTTTGAATTATGTTAGTGAAAAAAATTTTACTATTAAAAACCGTGTTTTCAAATATCATGCATTACCATAGCTCCCTTACTCTTCAATAATATGTATGAATGTTATAGGTCAATCGATTTGTCTTGAATCAACACAACTTTTCTATTCTCGCATCAACTTTAAATTATGCGAATGAGAAAATTTTTACTATAAGAATCGATTTTAAAAATATATAAAATACCATAACTTCTCTACTCTTCAATAAAATATATTAATATTGTAGGTCAATCGATTCGTCTCAAACCAAGGAATCTTTTATATTGTTGCATCAACTTTGAATTATGTTAATAAAAAAAGTATTACTATACAAAAACGATTTTCAAAATATATAAATTACCATAACTTCCCTAAGCTTTGATAAAATATATTATACTTATAGGTAACTCGATTCCTCTCCAACCAACGAATCTCTTATATTCTTGCATCAACTTTGAATTATGTTAATGAAAAAAGTTTTACTATAAAAACCCGATTTTCAAAATATATAAATTACCATATCTTCCCTACGCTTTAATAAAATATGTTAATATTATAGGTCAATCGATTCATCTCAAATTCACACGTCTTTTCTGTTCTTGCATCAACTTTGAATTATGTTAATAAAAAAAGTTTTACCATAAAAAACCGATTTTCAAAATATGTAAATTACCATAGCTTCCCTACTCCTTAATAAAATGTATTAATATTATAGGTCAATCGATTAGTCTCAAACCAAGGAATCTCTTATATTCTTGCATCAACTTTTAATCATGTTGAAGAAAAAAGTTTTACTATAAAAACCTTATTTTCAAAATATATAAATTACCATAACTTCCCTACGCTTTAATAAAATATGTTAATATTATAGGTCAATCGATTCATCTCAAATTCACACATCTTTTCTGTTCTTGCATCAACTTTGAAGTATGTTAATAAAAAAAGGTTTACTATAAAAAATCGATTTTCAAAATATATAAATTACCATAACTTCCCTACTCTTTAATAAAATGTATTGACATTATAGGTCAATCGATTCTTCTCAAACCAAATAATCTCTTATATTCTTGCATCAACTTTGAATTATGTTGAAGAACAAAGTTTTACTATAAAAAACCGATTTTCAAAATATATAAATAACCATAACTTCCCTACTCTTTAATAAAATGTACTAATATTATAGGTCAATCAATTCGTCTCGAACCAAAAAATCTTTTATATTCTTGCATCAACTTTGAATTATGTTGAAGAAAAAAGTTTTACTATAAAAAACCGTATTTTCAAATATTATGCATTACCATATCTTCCTTACTCTTCAATAAAATGTATCAATGTTATAGGTCAATAGATTCGTTTTGAATCAACACAACTTTTCTATTCTCGCATCAACTTTAAGTTATGACAATGGTAAAATTTTTACTGTAAAAATCGATTTTAAAAATATATAAATTACCATAACTTCCCTACTCTTTGATAAAACGTATTAATATTGCAGGTCAATCAATTCGTCTTGAACCAAGTAATCTTTTATATTCTTGCATCAACTTTGAATTATGTTAAAGAAAAAGTTTCACTAAAAAAAACCGTATTTTTAAATATTGTGAATTACCATAGCTTCCTTACTCTTCAATATATACCATTAAACCATTTCCCTTTCAGG
Organism: Andricus curvator; assembly: GCA_932195095.1. Lineage (NCBI taxonomy): Eukaryota > Metazoa > Arthropoda > Insecta > Hymenoptera > Cynipidae > Andricus > Andricus curvator. The sequence continues at coordinate 300,410 of CAKNYM010052353.1, read as the reverse complement.
GTAGGCGTGACACTACCCGATTCGGGTAGTGTTTCTAGGTTTTTCTTGTAGTTATAAATAACTACAAGTATGGGCTCACCACACCCACGATGTGCCAACAGCACTCATGTCAGTATTCTTGAATGGTCACCCATCCC
>CAKNYM010052353.1:285998-300173 GCA_932195095.1 Andricus curvator | reverse complement strand
ACCCGATTCGGGTAGTGTTTCTAGGTTTTTCTTGTAGTTATAAATAACTACAAGTATGGGCTCACCACACCCACGATGTGCCAACAGCACTCATGTCAGTATTCTTGAATGGTCACCCATCCAAATACTAACCGCGTCCAACGCTGCTTAACTTCAGTGATCTGACGAGAACTGGGTTTTTCAGCGTGGTATGGCCGTTGGCAATAAAAGGTATTAATATTATAGGTCAATCGATTCGTCTCGAATCAGCACATATTTTCTGTTATTGCATCAACTTTGAATTAGGTTAATGAAAAAATTTTTACTATAAGAAACCGATTTTCAAAATATATAAATTACCATAACTTCCCTACTCTTTAATAAAATGTACTAATATTATAGGTTAATCGATTCGTCTTGAAACAAGAAATCTTTTATATTCTTGCATCAACTTTGAATTATGTTGAAGAAAAAAGTTTTACTATAAAAACCGTATTTTCAAATATTATGCATTACCAACAGCCAAGTTTTACTATAAAAACCGTATTTTCAAATATTATGCATGGCCAACAGCCATACCACGCTGAAAAAACCAGTTCTCGTCAGATCGCTGAAGTTAAGCAGCGTTGGGCGCGGTTAGCACTTGGATGGGTGACCATTCGAGAAAACTGAGTGCTGTTGGCACATCGTGGGTGTGGTGAGCCCACACTTGTAGTTATTTACTACAAGTTATCAACCTAGAAACACTACCCGAATCGGGTAGTGTCACGCCTACCCCGAAAGGGAAATGGCTTAATGGTATACATATAACATATCTTTCTTACTCTTCAATAAAATGTATCAATGTTATAGGTCAATTGATTCGTCTTGAACCAAGGAATATTTTATATTCTTGCATCAACTTTGAATTATGTTGAAGAAAAAAGATTTACTTTAAAAAACCGTATTTTTAAATATTGCGCAATATTCACATATGTGAATTACCATAGCTTCCTTACTCCACAATAAAATGTATTAATATTATAGATCAATCGATTCGTCTCGAATCAACACATCTTTTCTTTTATTGCATCAAGTTTGAATTATGTTAATGAAGAAATTTTTACTATAAAAAACCGATTTCAAAATATATAAATTACCATAACTTCCCTACTCTTTAATAAAATGTATTAATATTACAGGTCAATCGATTCGTCTCGAACTAGGGAATTTTTTATATCCGTGCATCAACTTTGAATTATGATAATGAAACAAATTTTACTAAAAAAAAAAAATTTTTAATATTAATGAGTGCTAAAAAAAATGCAATAAATATTTTCAGAAATCCTTTGGTCAGTTTTAAGATATTAGTCGGGAAAATTAGCCCTCTAAATTTCATCAATTTATCTGCAACCGCTTTCAAGTTATCGTGTTCACAAAAAAGTGTGACATCCACACATACACAAATCCACGCGCGCACACACACCCGGACAATTGCTTAGAACATTGTATTAGACATTTTTAAATTGGGGAAGGTTAAATTAAATGAATTTAAAATTTTTGGAAAATGTTACCATTACAAAGCTTCGTCTATGAGGAAGCAAAATTAAGGTTTTGTAATTTTTTACCCGAAAATTTATTATTTACATATATTTAGGTAGTTTAAAATGTCAACGAATTGAAACTAAATGAATAAATCATACCAAAATATTCAATTTTTTCTAATATTATATGGTTATTGTTATACACGATAATAGTGCGAGCGCACTTTTTTGTACCGGCATTATCATACCCTACAAATTATCTGATTTTCTTCGAAGACGATTCAAATTTAAGGTCTTGGCATATAGATTTTCAGTCAAAAATAAAATTTCGGATGTTGCAATATTGCATCTTTTTTATTAGTGGGTAAAGGAAATAAGAAAAATGATGTAATTTTTATTTTTAGTCCACTCTGCTACAAGTTTTTCTTTTGATCCGATTTTCAAAGGAATAGCTCAAATTGAAGATCTCGACATGAAGATGTGCATACGAAAATTTAATTTTGTATTTTATAATGACGTTGTTGTGTTATCAGAGGCTTAAAAATAAGCGAAATGGGGAAATATCGTATTTTAGACAATTATACTGGAAGCTTTTTTTTAGACCCATTTTCCTCCAAGATGTCTCAAATTGAAGATCCTGACATGTAGATGCAAATTTCAAAATAAAATTTGCCATGTTATGGCGATGCTTTTTTATCAGACTAAAAAAAGAAGGAAAATGAGGAAATTTCGTTTTTTTTTATACCACTATATTTGAAGCTTTTCTATTAATCCGATTATTTTTGGGGATAGGTCAAATTGAAGGTCTGGACATATAGATGTGAATTGGAAAATATAATTTTATATGTTATGACATTGGTTTTTTGTTACTAGTGGATAAAAGAAAGAAAAATGATGAAATTTCGATTTTGAGACTACAATGCTGAAAGCTTTTCTTTTAATCCGATTTTTTCAGAAATGCCCCATATTGAAGATCTTGGCTAATAAAAAAATAAAAATAATACAGCACATTAGATTTAGAAAGAATGTGAACATTTTTCTAGAATAACAAATACCATGAAAAAATTTATTTACAGCAGACAATTTATATTAAAAAATTGCAATTTTTGTTTGCGAAAAAGTACAGGGATTGGTTAAAAAATCTTTCAAAACTAATTTTTTATCAAGCTGGCATTATACCAATTGAGTTATGCAATGATCATTTTTTTACCTTAACGTAAGATTACTGTTTAAAAAAATTTTGTTATCGCAGAATTTTCCAGGCAGAAAGTGTTTCTACAAACACATCCTACAAGAAACAGTCGTCATTCACTAGTCTTTGACTCTTAAAGTAAGTAAATGATTAATTTTAGTATCATCAATTATTTCATGACTGATTTAGACAAGAAGAGACAAAAAAGGAAGAACAAACTGAAATTTCCCAACTTCAGGATATATCACCTGACTCTACCTGGCTCTCTAATAATAAATTAATCCCTTAATTTAAATATGTTTTTCCACCAGAATTTTGGTAAAAAACTTTGAAATACAACTTCTCGCCTTTTAAACTCAACAAACAATAATAAATACTCCGAACAGTGAATTGAGTAATTAAAAACTTAAATCAATAATAAAATTTCGCCCAAACTGTTCAAAAAACACTTTTTTCTATTTTGTAAAATCCTTAAAATTTGTTCAATTAATGATTAATTATTGAAGAGTAATTACGAAAAATTATTTAAAAATTTTTATTATGACCGCTGAATTATAATTTCTTGGGTTTATTACATAGTTAATGTAAAACTGACTTAGTATTAAAATAAACAATATTTATCATGATTTTTTGTAATAACTCTTCAATAATTAATCAATAATCAATCACAAATACGAATACGAAAGAAATAAAAAATTATAATTATCTTAATTTTTGGTTCTAAATCTTCAAAAATCTACATTTTTTAAATCTTTACCAGTTTTAAATTATTTTTGAATTTTTTCAAAACTTCTAAATATCTCTTAAACTTACTCGAATTTTTTCTAACATTTTTTCATGTTGCAAAACTGAAAAATGTTTGCTCTAAAACCTTTGATATTCTTTTTGATTGTTTCGAAATGTTCAGAAATCCATATTTCGTTTTCAATTTTTCGAAATCTTTTCAGATTAATTTTTTTTTAAACACACATTTTTAAGAAAACAGTAGAATATTGAAAAAAATAGTTTTCAAGCAGTTGAATTTTTTAACAAAAAGAGGAATTTTCAATGAAATAGTTACATTTTCAAACATCGAGATGAATTTTCGATAAATCAGTTGAATTTCCGACCAAAAAAATTAATTTTCAACCAAGAACATGAGGTTTCTACCAAAAAAAAAACGAATTTGTTAGAAAAGACATGAATTGTTAACTAAAAAAGATCCATTTTCAGAAAAAAATTAGATAGTTGAATCCACAACCAAACAAATTAATCTTTAACCAAACGATTGCATTTTTAACGTAAAATTTCTGACTCGAATTATTCCTAAAAGTTTGAAAAATCTTTAAGAATAAAAAATTGCCTTGAAACCTTCCAGAGTTTTTGAACATTTTCTGACACCTTTAGAATTTTTTTGAAATTTTATTTGAAAATTAATTTTTGAAAATAGAAAATCATTTATAATTTTTCTAGGAATCTTGAGAAAATTTGTTCGTTTTCTTGAAACATTTAAAATTTAATTAAAAGCTTCGAATTTTGTTTTAAATCTTTAAGAAATTACATTTTCTTTTGAATTTTGCGTATAAATTTCTAAAACTTTTAAATATCTTTTAAAATGAAGGTATTTTTCCTGAAATTAAAATAATTCTGCATAATAACGAATTTTTAACTAAAATGGTTTATTTTTTAACAAAATTGTTAAATTTTCAACAAAATAGTGAATTTTTTAACCAAGAACATTAATTTTCTATGGAAAAAGACGAATGTTTAAAAAAATACATAAATTTCCAACTGACAAAAGATACATTTTCAGCCAAATAGTTGAATCTCCTAATAAAAAATATCAATGTTTCACCAAAAATGAAATAGTTAAATTTTCAGTTCAAAAATAAATATTTACCTGAAAAACAATGATTTTTCAATAAAATAGTTAAATTTTCAAACAAAGTGATGAATTTTCAACTAAAATGAATCTTCAAACAAAATATTGACTTTTCAACAATACTGTGGAATTTTCTACAAAGTAGAATAATTTTTATCCAAAAAAGACGAATTTTCAACAAAAAATGTAATGCATAATTGATATTTCAGCCCAATCAAATTTTAATTTTAAATAGAAACCCAGTTGATCTTAACCAAAAAGACGAATTTTTGGCAAAACCGTTGAACTTTTAACAACAAAAAAAGACTTTCACAAAATTGCTGAATTTTCTTCAAAGTAGAATATGTTTTAACCAAAGAATTGAATTTTCCACACAAAAAATACAATTCTAACCGAGAAGATTAGTTTTCAACGAATTAGATTAATTTTTAACCAAATAATTGAATTTTTAACCAACAATATAAATTTTCAACCGAGAAGATTAATTTTCTACCAAAAAAAGACGAATTTAAAAATAATACATGAATTTTTAACCAAGCAGTTGAATTTTCAACTAAAAAGATAACTTTTCATTCAAACAGTTGAATTTTTAAATAAAAAATATAAATTGTCTACCAGAATGAAGCACTTACATTTTCATTATAAAAAAATTTTTTTACAAAAATATTGAATATTCAGCAAAATAGTCCAATTTTTAATCAAGGAGATGAATTTTCAATTAAAATGAAGAATCTTCGACTGGAATAGTTAAATCTACATTCAAAAAATGAATTTTCAACCAAAAAGCAACGAATTTTTAACAAAATAATTAAATTTTCAACCAAAGAGAGGAATTTTTAACTAAAACCAAAACAAGTAAAAAATGAATTTTTATCAAGTAGTTTTTAACGAAATAGATGCATTTTCAACCCACTAGTTGAATTTTCAACTGAAAAAGATAAACTGAAAATCAAAAATGTATAAGTTAAATTTTCAGTTAAAAAAGTTAATTTTCAACCAATAAAACCGAATTTTCAACAAAATAGATCAATTTTCAGCCAAATTATTTTCAACTGAAATCCAGAATCTTCAACCAGAAAAATAAATTTTTAACAAAGTAGTTCAACTTTCAACCAAGTAGTTGAATTTTTAACTAAAAAAGATGAATTTTCAACCAAAAATGAAATACTTACAATTTCAATTAAAAAATAAATCTTTTACAAAAAATAGAATATTCAACAAAATTGTCAAATTTGTAATCAAGGAATGAATTTTCAACTAAAATGAAGAATCTTCAACTAGAATACTTAAATTTTCAGTTGAAAAAGAAATAATTTTCAATAAAAAAAGAAGGTTTTCAACGATAGGGTTGAATTCTTAAGCAAATAAATCAATTATTTGATCAAATTAGTTAAATTTTCAATCCGAAAAGACGAATTTCTACAGAACAATTGAATTTTCAAACAAAAAATGACTTTTTAACAAAATTCTTAAATTTTCTACAAATTAGATTAATTTTTCACCATGAAGTTGAATTTTCAACGAAAATCGTGAATTTTCAACAATGAAGATTAATTTTCTACTGAAAAAGGCGAATTTTTATCAAAATACATGAATTTCAACTAAAAAAGGTATAGATCACAGCTTAATTGCTTGGATTACTTAAATTACTTCCAATTATCTGGATTACAAGTGGATTACTCTTGATTACACCGGATTACTCCGAGCTATCTGGATTACAATTTGATTAATCTGACTTTCAAGTGGATTACTCCAGATACAAGTGCGTTACGCGGATTATGTGGATTACCAGTTCGGATAACCTAGCGGTTCAGCGGATCACCAGAGTGGTTTCCCCTCGATCCAATCAAAGTTGAAACCCCAAAGTTCTCTCGACAAAATAAATTTGCGATATTTTTTCTGTTAACCTTGCTTCATTCTTCATTCAGCTTCACTCAGCTTCATTCTCTTGATTCAGCAGTTAGACATTTCTGTCATTAATTAAAAACTCATCCCTTATTATAAAAGCATTGTTTTCAAGTTGAATTTCGATCAGAATACCTGGGAGGGGACTATCAATTAAATTTAGTCCACGATCGAGAATCAGTCTCGCAGAAATGATTTGGAAGGGACGATACATGTGAGAAATATCAGGACTGATCATGTCCCTCTGGCAAAAGAATTCGATGACGCTGCAATACACAGTCTGGGGTATCATGGGAACCGCAATTAGGGTACCGCGAGTTCGAAACGAACAGGACATCTGCCTTCTTCTTTCTCCCGTACATTTCGGCATCCCACCAGCCAGGAACAGATCATCTCGATGGATAAGCTGGACACGAGGCGCGGTTTAACGAAGACATTCCGAAAAGCCGATATCTTCAGCTTTTTCCTTTTTTATACATTAAAGTTTCGCAATCGATAATGATCCGTTGGTCTTTCGCACCAGAATTTAATTCGGTTCTTCCTGTTACAAAAATTCAACGCTCCAAGCCGAAGGGGAAACAAGTCTTAAAAATGCAGCCCAGTGGAGGTTGATTACCCCGGATGAATCTAAAGTACTTTTGATTACTACGGATTACTTGGATTACTCCGGTTACAAGTGGATTACTTGGATTACCGAATTACCTGAATTGCTTGGATTACTGCGGATGACAAGTGTACTCTGGATTACAAGTGGATTATTTGGGATTATACTGTATTATTCGGAATATCCGGATTAGCCAGTTTATTCCGGCTTACAAGTAAATTGCCTACTCTCTAAATCTGAATTAGTAGAAAACTACTAATTGGTAGTAGTTTTCTACTAATTCAAATAGTGCCGATTCGTTTCCTGGTAATTAGTAAGAATCTACTAATTCAGTGAGTAAGAATAACTGACTAAATGAATTAGTAACTATATCTACTAAAGGAATTGGTATTGCTACTACTAAATGAATTGGTAAATGTATTGCTGGTTACTATTTCAAAGGGTAGTTTCAAGTAAATTTAAAAACTGTTTTTTCAACGAAGAGAATTTTATTGAAATATATTAATAAATTATTCAAGTCGGATCAGGTCCGATTACAAAACAAGTTAGTTCAATCCAAATTGAAAACATGTTATATTAATAATTAAAACTAGAATATTAATAATCTTAAAAGGTTTTACAAGAAAAAAACAACTGCGAAGTCGTAACTGTTTTTCTTTTAGCTAGATAAAACTATGAAAATATAATGCGATGAACGAAAGATACGCATATAAATATCAAACTTTGAAAATTATGCCAACAATAAGCTCAAGATTCCTTGGTGGAAAGCTTTGTAAGCTTCAAACTTCAATATCTTCGATTTTAAATTGCATGAATGAAATATTCAAACACCTAACGTCTAACTGTCCTTTGAACCACACAATGTACTGTATGACATACTTCTAATTAGTATATCATGGTTAATTATTATTACAGTATAGATAAATAAAGAAATCATACCTGAAAAAACATTCCCTGAAAATTTCAAGTTCTATCCAGATATCTCAAGTTTTTTTCAGATATAACTTTTTATAGTACGGAGCCATTCAAATATTCCTCATTTTTTTTTAAATCGACTCGGAATAAGTCCACAGTTTCGCGAGTTTATAGACATTTTTTTAGTTTCTGGGGATTTAATTAATATTTTTAATTTAGAAATCTTTAAAAAATTATATGAAAAGATATTCTTAAATATATTGGCACCATTAAATAATTAAATAATCAAATAATACTAAAAACATAATTAATCATTTCTTGAATTTGTCTCTAAAGTCTATGAATTTGAATAATAATTCAAACAAAATTATTATTTGATAGTTGAATTTTGAACTAAAAAATATCAGTTTTCGACCAAAAATGGAGTAGTTAAATTTAAACTTAACAAATTAATTTTCCAGAAAAAAAATGTTTGAACTAAAATGATGAATCTTGTACTGAAATAGATGAACAAAAGAGTAACTTTCAACCAAGTAGTTTTTATCTTCAATCTAAAAGACAAACTTTCAACCAAATAGTTGAATTTTCAGTTTAACAAATCCTGAACGAAAAATGTAGTAGTTGATATTCAAAAAAAAAAATTAATTTTTAATCAGAAACAGTTGAATTCGACAAAAAAAAAACTACTTTTCAACATGCGTTGAATTTTCAACTTAAAAAGATTTTTCAGTCAAGGGAGAGAAAAAATTGCAAACAAGCTGCTGAATTTTCAAGCAACAAGATGAATATTTTAATTTTGAACTAAAAACGATCAATTCTCAAACAACATTATAATAGTTAAATTGTCATTAAAAAAAATTAAATGAACTAAATTAAAATTTTCGCGCTTTAAAGTATGTAGATACTTATATTTTAACTTATCCGCAGTTTAAAAATAAGGTGGTTCAAAAAAGGATTTTTTGAAGACAAAAGAGTGTTAGATTCTGTTTAAAATTTAGGTTAAATAATAATTGTTGTGCCTTAGGAAAACTAGATCTGATGATTATAAGCGCTGCCTCAAAAGAGTAAGTTTAAAACATGAAAAAAGACTTTAAAATCTTCTTTAAAACAACCTCTCTATTCGTAGCAATAATTAAACGAAAATTTTTGAACCAAAATTCAAGTTAGAAGTTGTAAATTAATTTTTTTTTAATTCAATCATCTACGTAGATTCTAATGTATGTTGAGTGAGTTTTCTGCGAATTAGAGATCAAAAGATGAAACCTTTCTCAAACTATTAGTTAATTACGATATGGTACGTCGACTCTCATGTAGCATAGTCTGCTAACAATATTATGTTTAAAAAAATTATGTTGACTGGAAATTTCTAACTATTTACAAAAAGGCCATAATTTTCAATTTTCGAGAGACACCCGAAACTTTATCAAAAAATGTATATCAATATTTTTATTATATGTTCAAAGGAGGCAATAAATGATAGTGCAAATAATTTTTAAGGCAGCACTTAGAAAGTTAGAATTTCCCGACCGAGTTCTCCGAGTCTAGAGGCATACATACTTTATTAATTTGCTCTTTATTGTGAAAAATTCAAAAAACGTTTTGACTTAGAAAAAACTTATTGTACAAAGATAACAATCAGTCATATCATTCATATAAATGGAATATGTAATAATAATTTACATTCGGACATTTGGACAACTCCAGTGCACTTTTGAATTCGAAAGTGCACTTGCAAATTTTAGAAAAAAATATATGAATAAGTGAATATTTGCTTTTCATACCTTCCAGTTTGGCTACAGTGTCTGAATCTAAGTGATTTTCAAGTATTGTAGCCAATTGCTGCACACTGTATTCCTCGAAGGTCTTACATTTTTCTGCAAATAAATTTTAGTTAACCTAACTTTTTTCAAAGACATTTTCCCAGTTCCCTTTAAACTATTCACCTAATTACTAATATGAAACAAAAACTTACCCATTTTAAAGAAGCTAAGATAAACGATTCATCCTGCAATTAATTGCAGTTATAACCCACTCTTTGCCGTCAGAATCCCCATATTCACAAACTTCGGAACATTTTGAGAACGATTTTGGAACGAATATTTTAATTTCTGAGAACGCTGTTATTCTATCTAATTTCACGAGTTCACATTTTTGCCGCATTGCAAAAATATATGGTGTATTGAGAAAACATTAACCTTTCTTAATTAAAACATAAAAACCAGCAGAATGTATTAAAAAAATTATTAAATTATGTTTCCTTAGCAATTCATTTCTACTCATTGAATTAGTAAGTTGGTACTACTAAGCAGATTAGTAGAGTACCCATACTAATTCATTTAGTAACATAAATCTTACCATTTCATTTAGTAGAAAGTGATAAAATTACTAATTTAACAGTCAGATACAATGCTACTAATTGAATTAGTAAAATTTCTACTAATTCGGATTCAGAGAGTAGGATTACAATTGGATTACTCTATATTACCACTGGATAACCTGCGATAGCAAGTGGGTTACCTGAGTTTACAAACGGATTACCCAAGGATTACAACCGCATAACCTAGGATTACAAGTGGATAAGAATTCGGTCCAGCGGAGGTGGATTACCTCGGATAAATCTGAAGCAACTTTGATTATCCCGGATTGCTTAGACTACTCCATATTACAAGTAGATTACTTAGATTACCGGATTACCCGAATTACTTAGATCACTCCGGATTACACGTGTATTAATCTGAATGAAAAAATGATTATTTGGGATTACACTAGATTATTCGCATTCCCGGATTACAGGTGGATTACTCTATATTACATGTAGATAACCTGCGATAGCAAGCGGATTACCTAAGTTCACAACCGGATTACCCAGGATTCCAAGTGGATAAAAATTCGGTCCAGCAGAGGTGGATTACCACGGTTGAATCTGAAGTACCTTGGATTACCCCGCATTGCTGGAATAACTCCATATTACAAGTAGATTATCTCGATTAATGGATTACTCGAATTACTTAGATTATTCCGGATTACAAGCATATTCATTTTCTTACAAGTGGATTATACTGGATCACCGGATTAGCCCTATTAGCCAGTTTACTCCGCTTTAAAAGTAAATTTTCTGGGATTAAGGTGGATTACTCTTCATTACCAGTGGATTACTTGGGATTATACTGGATTATTCGAATTTTCCCGATTGCCTGGATTACTGTGGATTAAAAGTGGATTACTTTGGAGTACAGTGGATTATTCAGATTATCCGCATTAATCAGCTTAATCCGGATTACAAGTATATTGCCTAATATTACAAGTGGATAAACTGCGACAGCAAGTGGTTTACCTGGGTTTACAAACGAATTACCTAAAATTACAAGAGGATAAAAGTGCGGTCCAGCGGAGGTGGATTACCGCGGATTAATCTGAAGTACCTTGGATTACCGTGGATTGCTTGAATTATGCTAGATTACAAATGGATTACCTAGGATTACACGTGGATTACCTTGGATTAAAAACTTACAATATATTTGGAAATTCGTCTTTTTTGGTAGAAAATTATTCTTCTTGTTTGAAAATTGATTATTATATTTGAAAATTCAACTATTTGGTTAAGAATTAATCTGTTCTGGTTTGAGAATTTCACTATTTTGTTGAAAATTTCCTTTTTTTTTGGTTGGAAATTAATTTTTTCAGGTGAAAATTGAACTGTCACATTTTTGGTTAGAAATTTGTATTTTCAACGAAAAATTTTTCTTTTTTAGTTGAAAATTGAAGCATTATGTAAAAAATGCTTTGGTAGAGGATACACATATTTTGTTGAAAATTGTTTTCTTCTGGTTGAAAATTAATTATTCTGAATGGAAATTTAACTATCCCATCTTTGAATAGAAATTAATATTTTAAATTGGAAATTGATCTTTTTCAGCTGAAAGTTCCAGTATTTGGTTGAAAATTCAAGCATTTTTTTCAAAATTCAAGTTTTTGTATGAAAACTTGTCTTTTTGATAGAAAATTAATCTTCTTGGTTAAAAATTAAACTATTTGATTGAAAATGCAGCTGTTTTGGCAGAAGATTCAACAATTTTGTTAAAAATTCCTTTTTTTTTGGTTGAGAATTAATTTTTTTAATGAAAAATTAATTGTCCCATTTTTGGTTGAAAATTTATATTTTCAACTGAATATTCGTCTTTCTTGGTTAAATATGGCTATCTTTCATGTCAAATTAAAACCTCTTTTCGTTGAAATATCAACTATTAGATATTTTGTTGAGAATTCATCATTTCTGGTTGAAAATGAACTTTTTCAGGTGAAAATAGAACTGTCACATTTTTGGTTAGAAATTGTTATTTTCAGCGAAAAAGTGATCTTTTTTAGTTGAAAATTCAAGCATTATGTAAAAAATGCTTTGGTAGAGGATACAAATATTTTGATGAAAATTCTTTTCTTTTGGTTGAAAATTAATTACTCTAAATGAAAATTCAACTATCCCACAATTGAATAGAAATTGATATTTTAAATTGAAAATTGATCTTTTTTAGTTGAAAATTCCAGTATTTGGTTGAAAATTCAAGCATTTTTTTTTTAAATTCAAGTGTTGGTACGAAAATTTATCTTTTTGATAGAAAATTAATCTTCTTGGTTAAAAATTAAACTATTTGGTTAAAAATGCAGCTGTTTTGGTAGACGATTCAACTATTTTGTTAAAAATTCCTTTTTTTGGTTGAGAATTAATTTTTTAAATAAAAAAGTAATTGTCCCTTTTTAACTATTAGATATTTTGTTGAGAATTCATCATTTTTGGTTGAAAATTCAACTACTTGGTTGAAAGTTGAATTTTTTTGGTTACATATTCAAAATTTTTGATGAAAAATGATCTCATTGATTGAACTTGTTCCTTTTTTAAATACCTTTTTCACTTTTATTCATTACACAGTTATCTGCAAAAGCAAAAATCTTAAAGTCAGCCTTAAAGAGCCTTTGCGGAATTTAATCAGCTTTAATTAAAAAAAAAAGAATATAGAAATCGGATAAAAATTTTGACCTGTATATTGATTTGTCCAAAAAAAATCCAAATTTGTCCCAGCGTGTGGCCGGCTCGAAGGACCATCACAAAATCTTTGTCAGTTTCAAACTAAAATTGGTTATTCCAATCACAAAATTATAGAAAAAGATTGGATTATTTGTACCCAACCATTTCGCTGATATTAGCTCGAGCTGGAATCGATTTCACGCCAGGCTTTTGATCGAGGTGAATAGAGAATTGGAAACTGGATTGTTCCACGAAATCGACTTCCGAGATCAGACTTGTTCGGACTCTCGTGACCTGGGAGTTGTCACAGTGTGCGATGGGATTTGCCGTTAGTAGTCACTTCCGTCGAGGAGTTCAAAGGTCCTGCACCGGCTCTCCCCAGCTTTGCGAGCCGTTTTCTCAGTGGCTGGAAGGGAAACTAGACTGCCACCCACTTGTTGCTACTCTTCGTTTCTCCATCCCTCTCTTTCGTTTCGTATCTCTTTCCCATTCTCGGGTTTCGCTTCATCTCGCTCAGTTCTGTAATCTGTACTGTACCCTATATTCTCTATGACGACTCCACTTTTCTTTTTTCCCCTTTTCCCTTCTTGCACCCCTTTGACTCTAGTCCATTTATATATTTTTCTTCATGCCTCTTTTTTCCCTCGGGTTCTTTTTCACACCCTTCGTGTAATTGACTGAATGAAAGAGGACTTAAGTTGAGACCCTAGCTTTGCATTTCAACACCTCTTGGAATAAAAAAATTAGTCGAAGTAGGTGCCGCGTGCCTACAAAAAAGTTTTTCGTAGCCTATTAGGGCGTTAATTATGTCGTTTAAACATCCCCCTGCCAGATTTTCCCTCCCCTAATCTTCTACTTTTCTTTCTGTACCCCTACCTTCCCGCTCCTTACTTCACCTTTCTCAAAAACTCCCTTCCCCATCTTCTTTCTCCTCTACTTCCCATTCTCCTCACTTCCCTCGCAAACACTCCTCAGCCACTACTTCCATTCCCCAGCTATTTCCCTCTGCTACTCACGCGCACTACCCTACTAGCCCTTCCTTCACTTCCTTTACTAGCCTTTCTCACTTACAATCATTTCTCCCATTTCTCCTCATTTCCCCTACTCACACTACTTCCCCTTCCTAATTTCCTCTTCATTTCCTTTACATATCCACCCCACATTTACCCTAAATTC
>CAKNYM010052353.1:258152-283003 GCA_932195095.1 Andricus curvator | reverse complement strand
GCATTCTCAACCAAATAGTTCAATTTTCAAGCCAAAAAGACGAATATAGAACAAAATAAAATAGTTGTATTTTCAACCAAATAGTTGAATTTTCAACCTACAAAGATGAATTTTCAACCAAAAAGTTGAATTTTTAACCAAATAGTTGAATTTTCAACCTACAAAAATAAATTTTCAACCAAATGGTAGAAGTTTTAAACAAAAAGGATTAAATGTGAACTAAAAATATTTGCATTCTCAACCAAGTAGTTGAATTTTCAATAAAAAAAGATTAAGTCTTTTCGAAAAATTTAATAGTTGATATTTCAACAAAAAAAGATTTTAATTTTAAATTAAAAATAGGCGAATTTAACAAAAAGATGAATTTTTAACGAAAAATGTAATAGTTGATATTTCAACCAAAAAATATTTTACTTTCATATAAAAAACAGTTGAATTTCACCAAAAAAGACGTAATTTCAACAAAATCGTTGCATCTTTAACCCATGCAGATAAATTTTTAACTAAAAAGTTGGATTTTTAACAAAAAAAGTCCATTTTAAGAATTTTAAATTAGATTCAAATCAAATTAAAAATTCTATTTAACGTCCAATACTCAAGTTAATATATAGAATTCCTGAAAATAAAAACAAGAATCCAACGACCAAATTTGGACAATCACCATAAAATGCTCCTATTGTAATTTGAATAAAAAAAGAAAAAATTTTCCTAAAAAAAAAATATCCTTCTTTCTTGGAAATCCCCTTAAAGGGGATGTGGTTGGTTGCCTCCTAATTTTTCTTTCCTCTTTTTTATTTTTTGTCCAAGAAAGAAGGAAATTTTTTTTTGTTTAGGAAAATTTTTTCTTCTCTTTTTCAAATTACAATAGGAGCATTTTATGGTGATTGTGCAAATTTGGTAGTTGGATTATTCTTTTTATTTTCAGGAATTCTACACATTAACAAAAAAAGATCAAATTTTCACCCAAAGAGGTAAATGTTTATCCAAAAAGATGACTTTTCCACAAGAGATTTGAATTTTCAACCAGAAAAGATTTTTCAGTTAAGAGAGGCGAATTCTCTAGAAAACATTCGAATTTTCAACCAAAAAGTTCATTTTCAACCAAATAGTTGATTTTCCTACTAAAAACTATCAATTTTCAACCAAAAATAGAATGGTTAAAGTTTCAGTTAAAAATTTTAATTTGAAAAAAATAATTATCATCAAAATAGTTCAATATTCGTCCAATAAAATGAATTTTTAACAAATTAGTTTAACTTTCAATCAAGTAGTTGAATTTTTAAGCCAGAATGACGAATTTTCTAGAAAAACAGTCGACTTTTCATCAAAAATGTTCATTTCCAAACAAATAGTTGAATTTTAAACCAAAAACGATCCATTTTATACCAAATATGGGATAGTTAGATTTTCATTTGAATAAATTAATTTTTAACCTAAAAAAAGCGGATTTTCAACAAAACAGTTGAATTTTCAACCAAGGAGATAAATCTCCAATTAATCAAATGAATTTTTAATAATGTAGTTCAGCCTGGAACCAAATAGTTAAGTTTTCAATCAAAAAAAAAAATTTTCTACCAAAAAATACGAATTTAAAACCAAATACATACATTTTCAACTAAAAACGATCAATTTCGAGCAAAGAATGGATTAGTTGAATTTTCAGTTTAAAAAATTAATTTTCAACCAAAAAACGAAGTTTCAGCTAAACAGTTCAATCTTCAACAAATAAAATGAATTTTGCAACAAAAAAGATGTATTCTCAATGAAAAATTTAGTAGCTGAAATTTGCACTAAAACGATATATTTTCATTTAAAAATGGATTAGTTTCATTGTCAGTTCGGGAAATTAATTTTGAACTAAAAAAAGCGAATTTTCAATAAAATACTTAAATCTTCAACCAAATAGTAGAATTATTGAGAAATATTGGATAAAATAAAGAATGTGGTTTCTTAAAATTAAATTCGATTTTATATTCCCAGCTGAATTTTGAAAACGTGAAAAGTTGATTTTATGAAAAAACTCATTTTTGTTATTTTATTCAATATTTTTCAAAACTTAGTGCCTATATAAAGAAGAGAGTTTGTAAGTTTTATGCAGGATAAATAATTCTTGTGTTCACAAGCATTTGTTTTCGAAAAATTGAATATTTCCATTTTTTAATTCTGTTGACCAGAAAAATAGTTTGGCCGACATGAAACTTACAAGATTTCTTCGCTAAAAGTTTCAGTCAAAATGAAAATAATCGGTTGGCGCTTTTTTAAAAAACTCGATTTTCGTATTTAAATACTAAAAAATAAAGACAATTTTATAAGACTATATGATAAATATTGGTGAATTTTTGGTTTATTAGATTTTATTATTGAATATCGTTGTCTGTCACCCCACGAATACTTTAAGATGAAAATTTAAAAAATCGGAGGGGCACTTTTAGAAAAAATTAAGTTTGCTTCTTCAATTAACGTGGAATGACAATATTTGAGTTAGACAAAATATTTTATTCTGGTGATATAAAATTGTATCGTGATTTATAATGAAACCTTAGGTAAAGGAAAGGATGTACAGAGAATTCTGTACGACAGGGTTAGGAGGGAGAGGAGTGAAGGGAGATCGGCGAAGGTAGGATATCGGAAAATAAAAATAGACGAGAAAATGTGGGTGTGGGACGAGGGGAAAGAGGTGTTGAAGGAAGTGCAGGGGAATTTGTTTCGTAGATAGTAGGAGGGTGGGGGTAATGCAGGGCAGAGGAGTTGTGAAGGTGATTTACTAGAACGTAGCAGGGGAAAAGAAGAAGGATGAGGAGTTCCGGAGATATATCCAGGATTTTGATGTGGTGGGACTGGTAGAGACGTAGGTGGAAAGAAAGGAATGGGATAGAATAGAGCCAAAGCTGCCAAGGGGGTATAGGTGGAGACTCCAGGAGGCGGTCAGAGTGAAGAAGAAAGGAAGGGCTAGTGGGGGAATTATAACGGGCGTTAGAGATGGATTAGAGGAAGAAGCTCACGGACAGGAAGAGGGGGAGGGAGTGCAAATGAGGGGAGTAAAGATAGGAGGGGTAACGTGTAAGTTTGTGACAGTGTACAATAATGATGGGATGGAAAGAATTAAAGAAAGGGTGGAAGACCTGTCAGGTGAAAGAGAGGAGGGCATGATGGTACTGGGTGGGGACTTTAACGCGAGGATGGGGAGGGAAGGGGGCCTTTACAGGGAAGGGGAGAGCTTCGAAAGGAATTCGAAGGATAAGTAATTAAATAAGGAGGAGGAGATTCTAAGGGACTGGATGGAGGATAGAGGCTGGGCGGTGGCAAATGGTATGGCACCTGGGGACGAAGAGGGAGAATACACATATGTAGGTAAGGTGGGGGTATCGGTCATAGACTATGTAGTCATGAATATGCAAGGGTGGGAGGAGATGGAGAGATTCTCAGTAGAAGGGAGGGTAGAATCAGACCATCAGCCATTAGGGTTGTGGATACGGGCTGAGAGCGGCGGAAGGCAAGGTGGGGAAGAAGTGTCGACGTGGGAGAGGGTTAGCTGGACGAGGGAGGCGATAGAGAAGTATAAGGACCAGTTAGGTAAGGTAAGCTTCGAAGGGGAGACGGTGGAAGAGATATGAGAGGATTTAAAAGAGAAAGTGAAAGGGTGCATGCAAAAGAAGGTATTCAAAAAGAAGAAGAAAGGAATGGTGAAGCTGTGGTGGGATAGGGAATGTAAAAAGATGAAAAGGAAGGTGAAGAGGAAGTATAAGAAGTGGAAAGAGGGTACTGCGAAAAGGGAGGAGAACGTAGAAATGAGGAAGGGGTTTAGATTTTTGTGTAAGAAGGAAGAACAGGAAAAGGAGAAAGAACTGGAGGAGTTAGGAAATGTTAAGACAGAGGGGGACGTCTGGAAGTAATAAATAGGTTTAGGAAGCGTAGAGTACGGATAAGCGAGAAGATAGGGAGTGAGGAGTGGAGGGAGTTTTTTGAAGAATCACTTCAGGGCTCAGATTCAAGGAAGAGAGATGGTGGGAGTAGAAGAACGGGGAAGGCAGAGATGGAGGAGTTGAATGAAGAGGAGATATCGAAACAGATAAGGAATTTAAGAAGGTCAAAAGCAGCAGGGCTGGACAGGGTAGAGAACCAAGCATGACTGTTTAGTACACAAGAGGTTAGGGAGAGGCTGAAGGAGGTAGTGAAGAAAGTATGGAGGGGGAGGGATTCCCACGAGGGTGGAGAGAAGGGTTAATAGTGCCTCTGTATAAGAAAGGAGATAGGGATAGGCAAGAAAATTATAGATGGATTTCGGAGGGATTCGGGATGGATAGGGGGTTAAGACAAGAGTGTCCGCTTAGCCCAACGCTTTTTGCGATTTTAATTGCGGATATGGAAAGTAAGCTGGAGGCCGGAGTGGTAGGAGGAGTCAGGATAGGAGGGGTAAGAATTTCGTCACTAGCGTATGCAAATGACATAGTGTTGTTGGCAAAAAGCGAGGAGGCCTTAAAGGAAATGATGAAGAGGTTGAGAAGGTACCTGGATAAGAACAGGTTAGAACTGAATGCGGAAAAGTCCAAGGTTATGGCGTTCAGAAAAGGAGGAAGCAGGGATAAGGAAGGGGAGTGGAAGTGGAAGGGAAAGGCGGTGCAGGAGGTGAAAGAGCTTGTGTACCTGGGTTTCTTGTTTTGGAGGAATGGCGGAGTGGATGGTCACATAAAAGAGAGAGTGAGGAGGGCAAATGTGGTGATGAGAAAGGTGTGGGGGTTGGGAAAGAAGTTATTCGCAGATGATTTTGGAAGGAGAATGAAATTGTTTGACTTACTAGTGATGAGTGTGCTATTATATGGAGTAGAGGTGTGGGGGTGGAAGGAAAGCGAAGAGGTAAATAGGACACAGGAGAGGTATGTAAAGTGGACACTGGGGATAGCAAGGAACACGCCTAATTTTATTGTCAGGAGGGAGACGGCGAGAACGAGTGTAGGGATTCTAGCGGGGAGTCCGGCGTGTAAATATGAGGAGAAATTTTTGGAAGAGGGGGAAGTAATCTGGTTAGGGAGTGTTCGTGGGAGAAGGAGAACAGGAGAGGGGGTGGTAAGATGGAGGTTGAAAGAGAAAGGTATTTTAGAAGGAATGGACTGCAGATGGATGAAGTGAGAAGGATGCATGAGGAAGGAAGGAAGGTATATGAGTTGATTAAGAAAAACAGCATGGAGAGAGAGAAGACAGCAGGGGAAGAGAGAATAAGAGAGACAAAGTTTAATGGGAACTATGCGTGGATTATGCCAAGGGCGAGAGCGCAATATTTGTGTGAGAAAGGAGAGAAGGGAAGTCAGGAGCTTATAGCGAGGATGAGATGTGGGTGCAAATAGTAGATAAGTATTAGGTATTAGCCGCGGAGGCAGAGTTTTCCAATGCGAGGCAAAGCGAGAAAGTAGGGACATGCGTGCGAGGCGAGGCGAAGCGAGGAAAGCAAGGCGATAAGTGCGAGCGGCGTTAGAGATAAGGTGTAGCAGGATGTTAGTTTTAAGGGTTAGTTTTAAGAAAATTCTGTAAAAAATGGAAGTATAAGCAAGTCAATTTTTTAAGGCCAGCAGGCTGAAAAATAAACTTTTATCTAATTAACCTCTAGGTGAAACAAATGAAAATAATATACTTTTAAAAATTCTCTAAACAGAAAACTCTTTTTCGGTGGTATTTATATCCAATGAAAACATCTATACCTATAAAAAAAATTAACCATTATTTAGCACATAATCTAATGATATCTTCTTCATTTTTTAGTAATGTCACGCTTCACTGAGCAATGCATCTCTTTTGGTCTCGCGGCTTCCCTCACCCCCAAATTGCCGAGGACAGGAATTCTAGGAACGCACAAATCCAGTTTACGGAAATCCAGGTTCCAGTGTATTTGATCTTTAATGATTTTTAAATACAATATTGGAACAATTGTTCATGTTTTGAATTGACTATAATTGAATTCTAAATCTCCAATAACTCTAAAGCATTTTTATGAGGTAACTATACATTTTTAATCGCTAAATATTTCATGATCGTTAATTTTTTGTGACGTATATTACCTTGAATGGGTTCGGATATAAAGTGTTCGACCGATATTGATGGTAAGCAATTTACCGGGCGTTTACGCGGGCATTAATGTAATTTGCATGTCCCTAAATTCGATTTTTGAATGAGATCGAGTAACAAGGGGACCCTGAGAAGGTGTCAATATTCAGTGACTTTAAACAGTGATTAATTTTTTTCTATCAATTTTGCGATTTTATTTCATATTTAATTTTTATTGTTACAAAATAATAAAATAACTTCAATCATTTTAATTAAAGCTTCAATGGTGTTGAAAGAGGTTTTTTATCAGTTTAATTTTTTTAAATAAATGTTCTCCTCGCTGCAAGAATGTGTTTTTTCACATTTATGAAATATCTCAAATTATAATGTTAAACATGGTAAAATTTCAAACTGAAAACCGAATAAAAAAAATAATAATCTCTCACAATTTTTAATTAGAAAATTATCGAATTGAACAACTTTTTCTCCGATTTCAGATTGAATCTTTAGAAATTAAACAATTTAAAACTTACTTAGTTGGAAATGACAAAATTCCGAATTGATAGGCTAAAAAGAAACAAAAATGTAGCTTCTCAAACAAATCGATTTCTATAAATTCTTTTGTTTTGGGGATTAGATCTATTAAAAATGTCAACTCAAATTTTGTTGGAAATTGCTTTTGAATTTGTATTTGTACATAAGATGAGAATTTTTTTACCAAGCATTGCAAAAGAACTTTTTTCGACAATTTTAAAACAAAACAAAACTTGTTCATAAAAAAATTGACTTTTTTAAACAAAGACATTTGTTTAGCTCAACTGATAGTTCAAGCTCCAGAGAACTCATACATTTTTGTTATAACAAGCACAAATTAAACAAAAAATATTGTTTATAAAAATAAGGGTGCATTCTTGAGAAAATCAAAATGTTCTATTAAAAAAAAATTCAACTCTAGCTTGTTAATTCTGAACTCTTTTCTAATTTTTAGTAAATTTTGAAAAAACACAATGTCCGAATCAAATTCAAAAATTGGTTGCAAAAGTGAGTTACATAATTTTAAGCTAATTTAAGTTTAATTTTAAATAAAATAATTTAATTTCCAACAAAATAGTTGAATGTTTAATCAATCTGTTGAATTTTCAACCTACAAAGATGAATTTTAAGCAAAATGATCGCATATTAAACAAAAAAGATTCAGCTTCAACCAAAAACAGTTGTATTTTCAAAGAAATGATTGAATTTTTTAGAAAACAGTTTAATTTTTAACAAAAAAGGTGAATTTTAAATCCAAAACGACGAAATTTCGGTCCAAATAGACGAATGCTCAACAAAACAGTTGCAATTTCAACCAAAAAATATGACTTTTTAACAAAATACTTGAATTTTCAACAAAATAGTTGAATTTTTAACAGAATACTGGAATTTTCTACTAGAAAAATCAATTTTCAACCTAATAGTCGAATCTTGAAACGAAAATTAATAAAATTCCACCAAAAACAGAGTTCAGTTTTTAACACGAAAAGTTCAAATGTCAACAAAGAGATGAATTCTCAAACAAAAATTAAATAGTTGGTATTTCAACAAAAAACAAAAACAAATTTTCAACAAAATACTTAGTTAAATATTCAACCAAAGAAACGATTTAAAAATACAACCTATTCAACCTACAAAGAATAACTCTTAACCAAAACGACGAATTTTCAACCAAGAAAATTAATTTTCTGAACAAAAAAAACAAACAAAAAAACGAATTTTGAACAAAATACATGAATTTTCAAATAAATAGTTGAATTTTCAACTTCGAGAGCTGAATTTTCAATAAAAAAGATGAATCTGCAACCAGAAAAATGATTTTTTAATAAAGTAGGTCAACTTTAAAACTAAAAAAGACAAATTTTTAAACCAGAAGACGAATTTTGTACAAAAAAGTTGAATTTTCAATCAGAAAATATTAATTTTCTACAAAAAAGACGAATTTTTAGCGAAATAATTTAATTTCCAACCAAAGAGATGAATTTATAATTGAAATTATGAATCTTCAACAACAACAAAAAAATAATTTTCAACAAAGTACTTCAACGTTCAACCCCCAATTCAAATTTTCTAATTAAAAAGACGAATTTTCAACAAATAAAAATTGTTCATGCAAGACGGAAAAAAATGTCATCAGTCAAAAAAGAGGAAATTTTAACCAAAAAGATTAGTCTTCTACAAGCAAAGACGAATTTTTAACTAAAAAAGATCATTTAGAAAAAAATCGAAAAGTGAGATTTTCATAGTGAATTTTATATTATTATAAATATTTTAGGAATTCAGAATATTTCTCACTAAAAATTACAAAAAAAAATACAAAATACAAAAATACAAAAGTACAAATTACAAAATTATACAAAGATCAAACAATTTTAGTTTCAATGAAACAAATATATATTCAGGTGATTTAAAATTTATATTTAATTTATTATTATATTATATTTTTTGACAAATAAAAAAGTAATTATTTTAAGAATCGTTTTTTTTAATTGAATTTTTTCTTACTGTCGCATTTTTTTCAATTAAAAAAATCCTTAAATACAGTTACGTGTTAATGTTGACCGATTTGGGAAAATAGGGAATTTCTTTTTCTGGAAAACGAACAAATTGGGGAAGATCGATCACGAAAAATCTAGAGTCCAATTTTTACAGGTATAAATTTGGAAACCCTAAAATACCCCTTAATTACAAATTAATAATTGCTTCTATCTTGGAAGTCTTTTTGGGTTGAAAATTCAACACTTTTCCTATAATATTTACCTTTCGTTTGAAATTCATATTTTGTTGCTGATAAGTCAACTGAAATATTTTATGGATGAAAAATACTTTTTATGAAAATTTGCCTTTTTAATTTAAAAGATCATCCTTTTTAGTAGATATATTTCATCTTTCTTGGACAAAAATGCAACTGTTTTGTTGAATATTCAATTATTTCATAGAAAATTTACTTTTTGTTTAAAATTTGTATTTTTCTGTCGAAAAGTCTATTGAAATCCTTTTGGATGAAAATTAAACTCTCTTTTTGAAAATTTGCCTTTTTGTTTTAAAAATTCACATGTTTTAGTAGAATTTTCCTTTTTCTTGGACAAAAATTTACTGTTTGGTTCAAAATTTAACAATATGGTTAAAAAGTCATACTTTATGGTTAAAAATTCGATTATTTAGCAGAAAATTATCTTACAGTTTACATTTCTTATTTTGGTGTTGGAAAGTGAACTAGAATCTTTTTTGGATGAAAAATTAACTATTTTTTTGAAGTTTTTTTTTATTTCATCTGTTTTAAAAGAAATATTTAATCTTTCTTGAATAAAAATGCAACTGTTTGGTTGAAAATTCAACTCTTTTTTGAAAATTTGTCTTTCCTTGTTTCAAAATTTACCTGCTTTAGTAGAAATCACACCTTCTTGGGATAAAAATGCAAATGTTTCGTTTAGAATTCAACAATTTTGTTGAAAAGTCATACTTTTTGGTTGAAAATTCTGCTGTTTTGTTGAAAATTGAACTATTTTGTAGAAAATGTACTTTTTGGTTAAATTAAATATTTTGGTGTTGAAAGGAGAACTGAAATCTTTTCTGGACGAAAATTCAAGAATTTTTTTGAAACTTTTTTTTTAATTAAAAATTCATCTGTTTTAAGAGAAATTTCATCTTTCTTGGATAAAAATACAACTGTTTGGTTAAAAATAAAAGTATTTTGTTAAAAAGTCATACTTTTGGTTGAAAATTCTACTGTTTTGTTGAAAACTTAACTATTTCGTAGAAAATTTACTTTTTGTTTAAAATCCATATTTTGTTGTTAAAAAATGAACTGAAAGCTTTTCTGGATGAAAGTTTAACTTAAAAAAAAAGGTGTCCTTTTTTTATTAAAAATTCATCTGTTTTAGTACAAATGTTATCTTTCTTGGATGAAAATTCAACCATTTGGTAGAGAATGCAACTATTTCGTTAAAAACTCATCCCTTTTGGTTGAAAAAACTCGTCTTTCTGGGTGAAAAATTCAATTTTGTTCGTAGAAACTTATTTTTTGTTAAAAAATTAATATTTTGATCTTGAAGTCATCTGGAATCTTTTCTGGATGAAAATTCAACTATTTTTAAAAAATTTGTTTTCTTTTTAAATAAAAATTTATCTGTTTTAAGAGAAATTGCATCTTTTTTGGGTAAAAATTCGTCTTTTTGGATTGAAAATTCAATTTTTTCCGTAAAAAACTTATTTCTTGTTTGAAAATTATTTTTTTTTTATGAAAATGCATTTTTTTGGTTAAAAATTATTCTTCTTTGCTTGAGTATTCAACTATTTTATTTCAAAGATTTGGTTGAATCACTTTGTTAAGAAATCATTTTTTTCAAGAGTTATATTTTTAGATGAAAATTCATCTCTTTGTTTGAAAGTTTAACTATTTTGTTGAAAATTAATTTTTTTAAATTGAAAATTCAACTACTTGGGATGTGCTTGAAGTTCTGAACGTTCAAATGAACGACATTTTTTAATTATGGTTTTATAAATTATAGAGAGTGCTAAAATGTTAGTTAATTTATATTACAAATAATAAATTACCAAAAGAAACTTAAAAGGCTTAATTTTTATTTGAAGTTGGAACAATATTTATATATAAATTGAAATTGGGAAAAAATATTTCGTTCATGTGAACGTTCAGAACTTCAGGTACATCTAGTTGGGTAAAAGTTAAACTACATTGTTAAAAATTTATTTTTTTCACTGAAGGCTTATGTCTTTGGTTAAAAATTTAACTTTTTAGTGGAAAAGTCTTTTTTTGTTTGTTTTGAAATTAATTTTTTAACTGAAAATGTAACTTCCATTTTTTTAAAGATTGATCTTTTTTAGTTGAAAATTCTCCTTTTTTGGTAAAAAAAAATAATTTTCTTGGTTTAAAATTTCATTTTTGTTGTGTAAAAATGCATCAGTTTCGTGGAAAAATAATTTTTTGCTGAAGTCATATTTTTTAAAAATTAAGATTGAAAAGAGAAAATTTTCTTTCTTTAGTGAAAAATCTTTATTTGTTGAAAATTCATCTTTTTGGTTTAAACAAAATTTCTTTTGGTATAAATTTCATGTTTTTCGATTGAAATATAAGCTATGATAATTTTTGTTGGGAATTTATATTTTTAGGTTGAAAATTCAACTATGATTTCAAAAATTTAATTATTTTCTTGAAAATTCAAGTATTTTGTCAAAAAGCCATATTTTATAGTAGAAAATACATTTTTTTGTTTAAAATAAATATATAAATTTCAAATTTTTATCTGAAATACTGTTTTATTCCGTTCATAGAAGATTCTATGTTAAAAGTATTTCAAGATTAAAATGCTGGTATCGGAATATTAATGATCAAGGAAAATGAAAAATTAGAGAAGGAAAAATAAGGGAATTTTGAAAATGAAGTTCTCGGACACCCTGCCTAATTCTGCTAGCAATAACTGGTAAAAAATTTTTGGAAACTAAAAATTACGTAGAGAAAGAGGGAGGGGGGGGGGGTAGAAAAATGTGGTTACAGTATAATAATAATAAAATAATAATAATTTTAGGCCCGAGTCACCTGCGCTCGATTTTCTTTCTCCAGTTAATTCCACCTTCGCCGTACCTTCCATCTCTTCATGAAAATCACGACGGTCGCAATCATAATTAATAAATTGCACCAAGCTCTAACGACAAGTTAATTCGTAATTACTCCTCTGCTGGGTACCATCTCAAGCTCATTTGGCATCTAATTTACGGACGAATGCCTGGACGTAAATTTACTCAAATTTTGTGACCAATTTGTTGGTGAAGCACTACATTTCCATGCTTACCGCAGGTGTCGTCCACCACAAGCGCCGGCTACGAAATATCCTCATCTGATATACGGTTAACCCGCGGGATAAAACCAGAAGAAGGGGGCGTTCAAGTCGCGATTCCAGAACGTCTCTTTCGGAATTATAGGCCTTTACGCCGCCCTTTCTCTTTACACCCTCCAACCCCTCCCACACTTTGTGTTTAAGTCGGTGATATCTCGTCGGATTTGATATTCCGACAGTGGGCAGTCGTAATTTGTCCCACACCGTGGAGATGTTAAGCACTTTAAGAAGCATTTAGGCTTTGATGATTTAAACCGCCTTCGAATTTGCAAAGGGTCTGACAAAGTGCATACTTTTCAGGTGTTCTGCATTCGAAATGTTTGAATATTAAATTGGAACATGTGGGCGTGGATGTTTTATACTTTGTAACGATAATGTATAATTTCTGTTTTATTAAAAAAAAAAAAAAATCTGCCTGCTGCGCGGGCACATTCTCATCGCGCGCTACGCGCTCGGTCTTTGTACTTCCCTACGTTTACGCAAAATCTTTGACAATTAGAAGAGGGGTCGACCACTCTGATTTTTCGTGTACCAGAAATATATTCCCTAAAGAATATTCGGGAATATACAGAATATGAGAGAATATGTAGGAATATATTTAAATTATGTATATTAAATTACATATATATATATATTCTCACCCTTTCCACAAAACACCATAATTTTGTTTTATTTATGTTAATTTTGAGACCTATGTTCTTCATGCTTATATTCAGTTTGCTCAAAATTCTTAACAAATCTTCGATTGACTCTGCCATAACAACCTTGTCATCCGCAAACGCTAACCCACGTACCCGCACTGTCCCGAGATCCACAAACAATCATAAATTCACGAAATAATAATAAATGAATAAACAAATAAATAAGGGGTCATCCACAAATTACGCAAGGTGTTTTTCTGAAATTTTTAACCCCCTCGCCCCCCATGTAAGATACCGTGAGATTTGCTGTCCCCTCCCTCCCACTCCAAATCTTGCTAAGATTTTATAAAATTAGGAAACGAAATTACATATAAAATATAAACTCTGTTAATTAAATAAACGTGGAAGCTTAATGCAATTAGTTTTAGAAAATTAAATGTGTTAATAATAATAATAGTAATTTGTTGAGAATTCATCTTGTTTGTTTATATATTCAACTAGGTAATTTATACACGGCCCCTTAAATCAGATTAGACCATTTAAAAGTTAAGCATTACAACTTTATTAAGTACAAAAAAAAGATGTGTAAAATTAAAAAATATCAGTTTAGAAAACCAAACAATTCCACGTTGCTTTTACTACCAAATAGTTCAACTTTAAAGCAAAAGAGACGAATTATTTAACAAAATAGTGGAAATTTTAACCAAACAGATGAATTTTCAACAAATAAATTGAATTTTTAATAAAAAAAAGATTAAACTTCAACCAAAAAACGTTTCATTTTCAACCGCCTCGTTAAATTTTCAAGCCAAAAGGACGAATTTTTTTAGACGGCAGTTAAATTTTCAACCAAAGAGTTGAACTTTCAACAAAATAATTGAATGTTCAATAATATAGTTGAATTTTTGAACAAATAGTTGAATTTTCCACCTAAAAATATCAATTCTCAAAAAAAATATAATAGATAATATTTTAACCAAAAACGATTAAAGGACCCCGCACAAAATGCATTGAAAAAAGGTCTCGGTGGATTTTTCTAAATTTTGGATATGTTGTAGATCATGACATCCCCGATAAAAAGTTGTCATGTCCAAAAGTCCAAAAAATTGACAGTTTTTCGTCCCTATCACGCGAAAGGTCGTAATAAATGCCGTTTAGGAGAATCGCTGCAGAAACTGCAGAACATTATGTAGTTTATGACCCCTGTTAGATGTGTTTATGACTCAGGGTAAAAAAATTACCAAGTTTTGGTCCTTATCTATTCAAAAGTCGACTTCAAATATATTTCCTTGTACGTGACCTCCGTTAAAAGCACTTGATGGCCCAAGGTCAAAAAGTGGACAGTTTTTCGTCCCTATCGGGTCAAAGGTCGTGTTAAAAGCCATTTAGGAGAATCAGCGCAGAAACTGCGGGACTCTATTGCCATATTGATATATCATGCCCAGAACACTGCCCTTCCGCTATTTTGTAGTTTATGACCCCTGTTATAAGTGTTTATGACTCAGGGTCAAAAATTGACCAAGTTTTCGTCCTTGACTAGTCAAAAGTCGACTTTAATTATATTTCCTTGTACATGACCTCCGTTAAAAGGACTTGATGGCTCAAGGCCAAAAAGTGGACAGTTTTTCGGCCCCATGGCGCCAAAGGTCGTGTTAAATGCCCTTGACCTTGGGCCATAAAGTCCTTTTAACGGAGGTCATGTACAAGGAAATATAATTAAAGTCAAATTTTGACTAGTTAAGGACGAAAACTTGGTCAATTTTTGACCCTGAGTCATAAACACTTCTAACAGGGGTCATAAACTACAAAATAGCGGAAGGACAGTGTTCTGGGCATGATATATCAATATGGCAATAGAGTCCCGCAGTTTCTGCGCTGATTCTCCTAAATGGCTTCTAACACGACCTTTGACGCGATAGGGACGAAAAACTGTCCACTTTTTGACCTTGGGCCATCAAGTCCTTTTAACGGAGGTCCCGTACAAGGAAATATAATTAAAGTCGACTTTTGACTCTATAAGTACGAAAACTTGGTCATTTTTTTACCCGAGTCATAAACACTTCTAACAGGGGTCAGAAACTACAAAATAGCGGAAGGTCAGTGTTCTGGGCATTACACATCAGCGTGGCGCTAAACAGTTATGCAGTTTCTGGAGCGATTCTCCCAAACGGCATTTATTACGACCTTTCGTGTGATAGGGACGAAAAACTGTCCATTTTTTGACTTTTGGGCATGAGAACTTTTTATCGGGGATCTCATGATCAAAAAGACGAATTTTCAAATGAAATAATTAATTTAAAAAAAAAAATTTAATCCAAGAATTAATTTTTCAGTCAAGAAAGAAAAAAAATGCATCCAAATTGTTGAACTTTCAAACCAAAGGACGAATTTTGTGTAAAACTGTCTAATTTTTAACTTGAACATATGAATTTTCAACAAAAATGTTAGTTTTCAACCAAACAGTTAAATTTTTAACAAAAAAGTGGAAATTTCAAACAAAGAAGATTAGTTTTCTATCATAAAAGACGAATTTTTTACCAAAAGAAGATCAAATTTTAAGCAAAAATGGAAAAGTTACATCCTCAGTTTAAAAAAAATTAATATTTTGAAACCAAAATAAAACGAATTTTCAACTAAAATGATGAATTTTTGAATAAAATGATGAATCTTTAACAACAAAACTATTTTTCAGCAAAGTGGTTCAAACTTCAAGGAAGTAGTAGAATTTTCAATGAAACAATGAGTTTTCAAAAAATAATTTAAATGTTTCAAACCATAAAATTCTTAATTTTAAATAAAAAGCAGTTAAATTCAACTAAGGAAGAGGAACTTTCAGCAAAATAGTTGGATTTTCATCCAAGAAATATTTCAGTTGAATTTTCAATACGAAATATGAATTTTCAAGAAAAATGTAATTTTATACCAAAATGTCTGAATTTTTAACCAAAAAAATTAAAAATATAATCGTTAGAAAAGGAAACATATGCAAAAAAAGAAATAAGGAATACAACAACTTCGAGTTAAAATTAAATTGTTTCCCATCCAAAACAAAAATTGGATGAAATATACACAAAATTAGTTCAAATTATTTTCATTTTTTCTCATTTTCTTGAACCTTTCACATTCTAGAAACATTTTAATACTGATTTTTGCAATCTCAAAAATTTGAAAATTTTACTTCTGCAATATTTGCTTTTTTTTAATGTCTTACCTCACAAAGTCTTACAAACAAATAAAAAAAAATTCCTAATTAGATGTTGGAAAAAAATTGAAAAAATAGGAATACGAAAAAAAATTAGGTACTATCATTAACTAAGCAACAGTTTTACATATGTTTATAACAAAAATATATAGTCCTCCTGCAAATTGCAGAATAAATTTACCTATTTTTAAGGGAATTATGAAAATTAAAAAATTACCTAGCTATTATACAAATTTCAAAAAAACCTCTAAGGAATACATGTACCGAAAAAATTATTTTTTTGTATCTCACAAGGAGGTGAAACCTTTTTATAATTTTAAAATTTATGGCGATTTTTTTTTAGGCTAAAAAAATGTGTTTTTTTTTGGATTCGAATAATTTTAAACAATTTCTTTTTTTTATAGTTTTTCATTTTCCCAATCAAAAGTTTTATAGGCTTGGTATTCTGAACGAGTTTTAATTGAAATTCTTACTGTTAGTTTGTTTGATTTTTGTAGCAGAGAGATAATTCTTGACAGAATATTTATTCGATTATTATTGCTTTGATAAGAAATATTATTTACTGGACTACGACCTTGAAATCGTGCATGGATCGTTACTTGTCTCAAGAAGCTATAAAAATTGAATTGCATCGCTGCAGCTGCAGCTGATGCGCCGCAATCCAAAAGCCCTTATAAAAAGTCTTGCCATCAAAACTTATCGTTGATTACGTTGATTACGCGCCCTCTTAACTCTTTCGGTGGATCCAAGAATTATCAGATACCGCCGAGCCGCCCTGGTAGCTTAAACCTTTGCCTAAAATATTTTCTTCGTCCTTTATATCGCTTCCGTGAACACTTTTCTTGCTCTGTTTATCATTAAAATACTGGGTTTTATTTTAATCTCAATATATAACAGATATATACAGAATTACTCTGGATTACCAAAGATTACTCCGGATTACTCTGGATTACATAAAATTATGGTTGATTATTCCGCCTATACTAGACTAACGTAAATTTTCAATTAAAAACGATTACCTTTTAATAAAATTGTTGAATTTTTAACAAAGTAGATGACTTTTAATTGAAGAATTGGATTTTCAACGAAAAATATGCATCTCCAACCCAAAAAATGAATTTTTAACAAAGTACTTTAACTTTAAACCAAGTAGTTGAAAAAAAATGAATTTTCATGCAAAGTAGTTGAATTTTGAACTACAGAAAAAGCATTTTTAACAAAAAAGGAATTTTTCACAAAATTAATTAATTTGTTACAAGCCAGATTAATTTTTAACGAAATAATTGAATTTTCAACCAAGAAGATTAATTTTCTACCGAAAGAGACGAATTTTCAACAAACTACATACATTTTCAACCAAGTAGTTGAATTTTCAATGAAGAATATAATTTTCAACCAAAAAGACAAATTTTTAACGAAATACATATATCTTCAATTAAGAATATTAATGTTCTACCAAAAAAGGCAAATTTTTGACAAAATACATGAATTTTCATCTGAATAGTTGAATTTGCAACTAAAAATATAAATTTGCAATCAAAAATGGAATTGTTAAACGTTCATTTGAAAAATAATTTTAAACCAAACAAAAACCAAAGAAATGAATTTGCTACCAAAAGAGTTGAATATTCAACCTGAAAGGATGAACCAAGGAATCTTTTATGCTCTTGCATCAACTTTGAATTATGCTCATGAAAAAACTTTTACTATAAAAAACCGATTTTCAAGATATATAAATTACCATAACTTCCATACGCTTTAATAAAATATATTAATATTATAGGTCAATCGATTCGTCTAGAAGCAGGGAATCTTTTATATTCTTGCATCAACTTTCAATTAGCAGGGGTAAAGAAGAAGGATGAGGAGTTCTGGAGATATATCCAGGAATTTGATGTGGTAGGACTGGTAGAGACGTGGGTGGAAGAAAGGAATGGGATAGAATAGAGCCAAAGCTGCCAAGGGGGTATAGGTGGAGACTCCAGGAGGCGGTCAGAGTGAAGAAGAAAGGAAGGGCTAGTGGGGGAATTATAACGGGGGTTAGAGATGGATTAGAGGAAGAAGCTCACGGAGAGGAAGAGGGGGGGCAGTGCAAATGAGGAAAGTGAAGATAGGAGGGGTAAGCAGTAAGTTTGTGACAGTGTACAATAAGGATGGGATGGAAAGAATTAAAGAAAGTGGAAGACCTGCTAGGTGAAAGAGAGGAGGGTATGGTGGTACTCGGTGGGGACTTTAACGCGAGGATGGGGAGGGAAGGGGGCCTTTACAGGGAAGGGGAGAGCTTCGAAAGGAATTCGAAGGATAGGTTAATAAATAAGGGGGGGGGGGAGATTCTAAGGGACTGGATGGAGGATAGAGGCTGGGTGGTGGCAAATGGTATGGCAACTGGGGACGAAGAGGGAGAATACACATACGTAGGTAAGGTGGGGGTATCGGTAATAGATTATGTAGTTATGAATATGCAAGGGTGGGAGGAGATGGAGAGATTCATCAGACCATCAGCCATTAGGGTTGTGGATAAGGGGTGAGAACGGCGGAAGGCAAGGTGGGGAAGACGTGTCGACGGGGGAGAGGGTTAGCTGGACGAGGGAGGCGATAGAGAAGTATAAGGAGCAGTTAGGGAAGGTACGCTTCGAAGGTGAGACGGTGGAAGAGATATGGGGGGATTTAAAAGAGAAAGTGAAAGGGTGCGTGCAAAAGAAGGTATTTAAAAAGAAGAAGAAAGGAATGGTGAAGCCGTGGTGGGATAGGGAATGTAAAAAGATGAAAAGGAAGGTGAAGAGGAAGTATAAGAAGTGGAAAGAGGGTACTGCGAAAAGGGAGGAGTACGTAGAAATGAGGAAGGGGTTTAGATTGATGTGTAAGAAGAAAGAACAGGAAAAGGAGAAAGAGCTGGAGGAGGAGTTAGGAAATGTTAAGACAGAGAGAACGTCTGGAAGATAATGAATAGGTTTAGGAAGCGTAGAGTAGGGATAAGCGAGAAGATAGGGAGTGAGGAGTGGAGGGAGTTTTTTAAAGAATCATTCCAGGGCTCAGATTCAAGGAAGAGAGATGATGGAAGTAGAAGAACGGGGGAGGCAGAGATGGAGGAGTTGAATGACGAGGAGATAGAGAAACAGATAAGGAAGTTAAGAAGGTCAAAATCAGCAGGGCTGGATGGGATAGAGAACGAAGCATGGCTGTTTAGTACACAAGAGGTTAGGGAGAGGCTGAAGGAGGTAGTGGAGAAAGTATGGAGGGGGGAGGGATTCCCACGAGGGTGGAGAGAAGGGTTAATAGTACCTCTGTATAAGAAAGGAGATAGGGATAGGCAGGAAAATTATAGAGGAATTACGCTAATGAATACGGCGTATAAAGTATACGCGATGGTGGTGGCGGAGAGGCTGCGGAAGGATGTCGAGGGGAAAGGAATATTGCCGGAGACGCAGGCGGGCTTTAGGGCAGGTAGGAGTACTATCGACAATATCTACGTTCTGCAGCACATTGTGGATAGAGAATTAGCGAAGAAGGGGTCGAGAGTGTACGCGTTTTTTGTGGATCTAAAAGGCGCGTTTCCGTCGGTGGATAGGGGGAGGTTGTGGGAGGCGATGGAGGATAGGGGAGTGGAGAGAGGCCTGATCGAGAGGGTAAGGGAGATATATGAAGAGACCAAAGATAAGGTTAGAGGAGGACAGGGGATTTCGGAGGGATTCTGGATGGATAGGTGATTAAGACAAGGGTGTCCGCTTAGCCCAACGCTTTTTGCGATTTTAATTGCGCATATGGAAAGTAAGCTGGAGGCCGGAGTAGTAGGAGGAGCCAGGATAGGAGGGGTTAGAATTTGGTCGCTAGCGTATGCAGATGACATAGTGTTGGTGTCAAAAAGCGAGGAGGCCTTAAAGGAAATGATGAAGAGGTTGAGAAGATACCTGGATAAGAACAGGTTAGAACTGAATGTGGAAAAGTCCAAGGTTATGGTTTTCAGAAAAGGAGGTGGAAGGGGTAAGGAAGGGGAGTGGAAGTGGAAGGGAAAGGCGGTGCAGGAGGTGAAAGAGTTTGTGTACCTGGGCTTCTTGTTTCGGAGGAATGGCGGAGTGGATCACCACATAAAAGAGAGAGTGAGGAGGGCAAATGTGGTGATGAGGCAGGTGTGGGGGTTGGGAAAGAAGTTATTCGCAGATGATTTTGGAAGGAGAATGAAATTGTTTGACTCAGACACTCAGAGGTATGTAAAGTGGACACTGGGGCTGGCAAGGAACACGCCTAATTATATTGTCAAGAGGGAGACGGGGAGAACGAGTGTAGGGATTCTAGCGGGGAGTCGGGCGTGTAAGTATGAGGAGAAATTTTTGGAAGAGGGGGGAAGTAAGCTGGTTAGGTAGTGTTGGTGCGAGAAGGAGAACAGGAGAGGTGGTGGGAAGATGGAGGTTGAAAGAGAAAGGTATTTTAGAACGAATGGACTGCAGATGGATGCAGTGAGAAGGATTCATGAGGAAGGAAGGAAGGTATATGAGTTGGTTAAGAAAAACAGCATGGAGAGAGAGAAAACAGCAGGGGAGGAGAGAATAAGAGAGACAAGGTTTAATGAGAACTATGTGTGGATTATGCCAAGGACGAGAGCGCAATATTTGTGTGAGAAAGGAGAGAAAGGAAGTCAGGAGCTTATAGCGAGGATGAGATGTGGGTGCATGGAGGGTTATAATAGGTTCTGGCTCGCTAGGGAAAAGAGGATGTGTGAACTACGTTGGAAGGGGGAGGCAAGAGTGGAGCATTGGTTGGAGGAGTGCGTAGAGGTGGAAAGGAGTGGGATAAGCATGGAGGTACTGATGCATGAAAGGGGGGACAAAAGGGCAGTAGCATGGGTGAAGGGAGTCTTGGGTAAGATGGAGAAGAAGAGAAGGAAGGAGGAAGAGGAATGGAGAAGGAAAGATTGTAAATCGAGGAGGAAGTAAATATACGTAAATGTGAATATTGTAAATAGTAGATAAGTTTTAGGGATTAGCCGCGGAGGCAGAGTTTGGTAATGCGAGGCAAAGCAAGAAAGTAGGGACATGCGTGCGAGGCGAGGCGAAGCGAGGAAGGCAATGCGATAAGAGCGAGCGGCGTTAGAGATAAGGTGTGGAAGGATGTTAGTTTTAAGGGTTAATTTTAAGAAAATTCTGTAAAAAAAATGTAAGCAAGTCAATTTTTTAAGGTCAGCAGGCTAAAAAATAAACGTTTATCTATTTATCTATAAAAAACCATATTTTGAAATATTATGCATTAACATAGCTTCCTTAATCTTCAATAAAATGTATTAATATTATAGGTCGATCGATTCGTCTCGATCCAAGGTATCTTTTATATTCCTGCATCAACTTTGAATTATGTCAATGAGAAAAGTTTTACTATAAAAAACCGATTTTTAAAATATTATTAAGTGCTCAGAAAAAATGCAACAAATATTTTTAGAAATCCTTCGGTCAGTTTCAAGATATTAGTCGGCAAAATAAGGCCTCCAAATTTCATCAATTTATCTGCGACCGTTTTCAAGTTATCGTGTTCACAAAAAAGCGTGACATCCACACATCCATACATCCACACATCCACACACACACACACACATCCGGACAATTGCTTATAACATTGTATTAGACATTTTTAAACTGGGGAAGGTTCAATTAAATGAATTAAAAAATTTTGGAAAATGTTACCATTACAAAGCTTCCTCTATGAGGAAGCAAACAAGACATTTTCTAACCAGAATTGGAATAGTTCAATTTTCAGTTAAAAAGCTAATTTTCAACCAAATAAAAAAACGAGTTTCCAACAATAAGGTTGAATTTTCAACCAAAGAAATGAATTTGTTACCAAAATAGTTGAATTTTTAACCGGAAAGGATGAATTTTCATCAAAACAGTTAAAATTTCAACAAAAAGTTCTTTTTAACAAAATTGTTAAATTTCCTGTACAGTAGATCAATTTTTTCACCAAAAAATTCAATTTTTAACAAATCAAAAAATGAATTTTCAACAAAGAAGATTAATTTTCTACCGAAGAAGACGAATTTTCAATAAAATACCATTTTTAACAAAAAATGGAATCGTTTAATTTTCAGTTAAAAAATTAATTTTCAAACAAAAAAATGAATTTGCCACCAAAATAATTGAAGTTTCAACCTAAAATGATGAATTTTCATCAAAACAGTTAAATTTTCTGCCAAAAAATTACTTTTCAACAAAATTGTTAAATTTTTTACAACGTAGATAAATTTTTAACAGAATAATTGCATTTTCAACCAAGCAGATTAATTTTCTACCGAAAAAGACGAATTTTTAACAATTAATTTGAATGAAATTCCAAATTTTCGCATTCTAAGCCCGATAGTATCTTTAAAAATTTGTTTGATTGTTTCATACAATTTAGGGCTCATTCCTTAGTAAATAAATAATAATTTTTGAGCAGTAAAATAATTTTTTATCCTTAAACTTGTAGTTTTTTAAAAATGAAAAATAAAAAAATTAATTTTCAGACCTAAAAGGGCCTAGCGGAACATCTAAACAAGTTTTGTTTAAATAAAAGAAAATTTATGGAATTATTTTTTCATCAAAAGTACGAAAATTAGGTGGTAGCGTTTCCATTATTTAAAAATTCAAATTTCAATTGGGCA
Source organism: Andricus curvator (assembly GCA_932195095.1). Classification (NCBI taxonomy): domain Eukaryota; kingdom Metazoa; phylum Arthropoda; class Insecta; order Hymenoptera; family Cynipidae; genus Andricus; species Andricus curvator. Next base: position 260,608 of record CAKNYM010052353.1, on the reverse strand, counting down.
CCCTAGTAATTATAAAGTTGTAAACTTCAACCGTCAAACCCCCTATAACTCTGTTGATTCAAAAAATGGTATTCGAAATAAAACACGATGACTGATAAAATATCAATATTTACGATCATATATCATATTTCCACGATGAAATAACGAGAATTCATGCGAGAGTTTGAAAATTATTGTCCGGCGTTAACAATCTACTATCCCTGCGGACAGAGAGAATTTTTAATTCACAATTTATTGATCTGTTGGGTCAGAAATTTTTTCAGCAACATCCAACATTGTTACATGAAACCAAAAAAAAAAGATAATTGCTTTTTCATCAATTTTTATATTTATTCTTTAAAAAATGGTTGTTAAAAACCTTCCTTCAGAATATAATAAACCATAATAATTTTACAATAGAAAAAATTAATTACCCTTTGAGGGGGGGGGGGGGAGGTCACTGGAACTATCGTCACGAAATTAGATAATATTTACTTTGGGTAAATTCTACTATTTAATTGAAAATTTAATTTTGTTTGTTTGTTAAAAATGTAACTATTCCATTTTTTTCGAACAGAATATTTTTAATTAAAAATTGAGCATTTCTAGTTGAAAATTCAATAATTTGACTGAAAAATCATGTATTTTGTTGAAAATTCGTCTTTTTTTTTGGTAGAAATTTAATTTTCAATCCTTCTTATTTGAAAATCCGTATTTTTTGGTAGAAAATTCAACTAGTTGGTTTGAAGTTTAACTACTTTTCAAAGAACCATTACAACTGATTCATCATTTTAGTTGAAAATTGATCTGTTTTGTAGAAAATTCTTTTGTTTCACTTAAACATTCAACAATTTGATAGAAAATTAAACTATTTGGTTGAAAATAACCTTTTTTGTTGATAATTCATATTTTTGGTTGTAAATTCAACTATTTGGTTAAAAATCGTCTTTTTTGGTCTAATTCAACAGTTTCAAAATTTATTTTTTCATTTAATTTTTTCTCACGGAAAATTTTTACTATTATATTTTTCGTTAAAAAAATCTTTTTTAGTTAAAACTTCAACCATGTCGTTCAAAATTCAATTTTCTTGATTGAAAATAGATGTATGTATACGTTTGAGGATTCCACTATATCTGTTAAAATGTTGTCTTTTGGTAGAAAATTTATCATTTATGGCAGAAAAGTCATCTTTTTGGGTTGAAAATGAGCTTTTTTGTTAAAGATTCAACTTTTCAGGTTGAAAATTCAACTGTCTTCTGAAAAATTCGTATTTTTCCTTGAAAATTCAACTGTTTTTGGTATAATTTTAATCTTTTTTATTTGGATATTTCGACCACTTTGTTGTACCTTGTACCTTAACAATTCATCTATTTTGATAAAGTCCTCTTTTTTGGATGAAAATTCAACTGGTTTGGAATAATTGAAAATTCATCTTTCCTGGTCGAAAATTTATCGTTCTTGGTTGAAAATTTATTTCTCTTGGTTAAAAAGTCATCCTTTTTGTTTTGAAAATTCAACTGTCCGGCTGAAGATAATTCTGTGTTGTTGAGGATTAAACTAATTTCTTGAAAATTCGTATTTTTTCGTTGAAAAATCGACTGCTTCGTCTAAAGTTGAACTACTTTTTGAAAAGTTGCTACAACTGATTGATCATTTTGGTTGAAAATTGATCTGCTTCGTAGAAAGTTAGTCTGTGTGGCTTAAAATTAAAGAACTTCGTACAAAATTAAACTATTTGGTTAATAATTTATCTTTTTTGGGTGAGAATTCATATTTTTTGGTTAAAAAATCGGCCGATTGGTTTAAAGTTTAACTAAGTATTTTTTTAAAAATTGCTACATCTGATTGATCATTTGAGATGAAAATTGATCTGTTTCATATCAAATTTTATCTGTTTGACTTGAAAATTAAACTATTTGTTTGAAAAGTCATCTTTTTTGCTTTAATTCAACAGGTTGAACATTCTTTTTGCTTTAAAATTTATTTTTTAAACTGAAAAATTTGAACATTCTATTTTTGGTTTAAAAAAAATCCTTTTTAGTTTAAAATTTAAATATTTGGTTCAAAATTCATCTTTGTTGAAACTTCATCTGTTTGATTGAAGATTCAAACTATTTTGTTGAAAAATCGCCACTTGGTAGAAAATTCATCATTTATGGTACAAAAGTCATCTTTCTGGGTTGTAAATAAACTTTTGTGTCGAAGATTCAACTTTTCGGCTTGCAAATTCAACTGTCTTCTAAAAATTTCGCCTTCTTGGCTTGAAAATTCAACAATTTGGTAGAAAATTAAACTATTTGGTTGACAGTAATCTTTTTTGCTTTAATTCAACAGGTTGAAAATTAGTTTTGTTTTAAAATTGATTTTTTAAACTGAAAAATTTGAAAATTCTATTTTTGGTTAAAAAAATCCTTTTTAGTTTAAAATTGGAATATTTGGTTCAAAATTCATCTTTATTGATTGAAACTTTATCTGTT
>CAKNYM010052353.1:232147-258142 GCA_932195095.1 Andricus curvator | reverse complement strand
TGAAAATTCGCCTCTTGGTAGAAAATTCATCCTTTATGGTAGAAAAGTCATCTTTCTGGGTTGTAAATAAACTTTTGTGTCGAAGATTCAACTTTTCGGGTTGACAACTCAACAGTCTTCTAAAAATTTCGTCTTTCTGGCTCGTAAATTAAGATATTTTTGGTAGAATTGTAATCTGTTTTGTCTGAAAATTTCGCCAAGGTTGAAAATTCAACTATTTTGATAAAGTCATTTTTTTTGGTAGAAAATTCAACTGTCATCTAGAAATTTCGTCTTCTTGGCTTGAAAATTCAACAATTTGGTAGAACATTAAACTATTTGGTTAAAAATTCATCTTTTTTGCTTTAATTCGACAGGTTGAAAATTCTTTTTGTTTTATAATTATTTTTTAAACTGAAAAATTTGAAAATTCAATTTTTGGTTTAAAAAAATCATTCTTAGTTTAAAATTGGAATATTTGGTTCAAAATTCATCTTTATTGATTGAAACTTCATCTGTTTGATTGAAGATTCAAACTACTTTGTTACAAATTCGTCTTTTGGTAGAAAATTCATCCTTTATGGTAGAAAATACATCTTTCCGGGTTGTAAATAAACTTTTGTGGCGAAGATTCAACTTTTCGGGTTGAAAATTCAACTGTCTTCTAAAAATTTCGTCTTCTTGGCTTGAAAATTTAACAATTTGGTAGAGAATTAAACTATTTGGTTGAAAATTCATCTTTTTTGCTTCAATTCAACAGGTTGAAAATTAGTTTTTTTTTAATTTAGTTTTTGAACTGAAAAATTTGAAAATTCTATTTTTGGTTAAAAAAATCCTTTTTAATTTAAAATTGAAATATTTGGTTCAAAATTCATCTTTATTGATTGAAACTTTATCTGTTTGGTTGAGGTTTAAATATTTTGTTACAAATTCGTCTTTTGGGAGCAAATTCATTCTTTACGGTAGAAAAGTCATCTTTCTGGGTTGTAAATAAACTTTTGTGTCGAAGATTCAACTTTTTGCGTTGAAAGATCAACTCTCTTCTAAAAATTTCGTCTTCTTTGCTTAAAATTCAACAATTTGGTAGAAAATTAAACTATTTGGTTACAAATTCATCTTTTTTGATTTAATTTAACAGGTTGAAAATTCGTTTTGTTTTAAAATTTATTTTTTAAACTGAAAAATTTGAAAATTCTTTTTTTGGTTAAAAAAATCCTTTTTAGTTTAAAATTCAAATATTTGGTTCAAAATTCATCTTTATTGATTGAAACTTCATCTGTTTGATTGACGATTTAAACTATTCTGTTACGAATTCGTCTTTTGGTAGAAAATTTATCCTTTATGGGTTGGAAATTCAACTGTCTTCTAAAAATTTCGTCTTTCTGGCTTGAAAATTAAGATGTTTTTGGTAGAATTTTAATCTGTTTTGTCTGAAAATTTCGACAAGTTTGAAAATTCAACTATTTTGATAAAGTCAACTTCTTTGGTGGAAAATTCAACTGTCTTGTTAAAATTTCGTCCTTTTGGATTGAAAATTCATCTTTTATGTTAGAAAAGTCATCATTCTTGGTTGAAAATCAATCTATCTTGATTAAAAATTAATTTTTTGCTTAGAAGTTTAACTATTTGTTTGTTAATACGAAAAAATGTGTAACATACAAACAAATTGAAAATGATTAAAGGGGATATTACGCTACGGTTATCCGACATTTACCGTTCATTGTACGCTAAACAATGCGAAACGTTGGTAACGTAGCGCACCTACTCGCCTCGTCCTGGGTCAAATTAATTGCCTATAAAATAAAACTGCACTTTTTATGGCCACTGGGACATCCAATTACGTGTGGCTGTTTTTCGCAATTTTGTTTTCCTTGTACGCAATTGATAGTCGAGCACCCTGCTAATACAATAGATGGACCATGAAAATGAAAAATTAGTCTTGGTTCTGAAATCTTCATACATCTTCATTGTTGCTCATTCAAATTTTCCTTGCTTATTGATTCTCTTTTAGCAGAAAAAAATTCATTTTACTTCGAAGATATTTTAATAAATTTTTAGCCATTATATTTTTAAACACATTTATTATTCACATTTTATTAATCTAAAAGGTTATAATAAACGAAAAAAGTAATAAAAAAGACCAATTTTTAACCAAACACATGTATTTTCAACAAAAAAAATTAATTTTCTACCAAAAAGAACAAATTTTCAACCAAGAAAATTAATTTTCTACCAAATAGTTGAATCTTCACCATAAAGTTGAAATTTTCTACCAAAAACGACAAATTTTAAACAAATTACATAATTTTTCAACCAAATGGTTGAATTAAAAAATTAAAAACGATGACTTTTTAACCAAACACGGAAATGCAAAATTTTCATTACAAAAAATTAATTAGCCAAAAACGAATTTCTACAAAACAGTTGTGTTTCCTACCAAATAGTTGAATTTTCAAGCGTAAAAGACGAGTTTTCTACCAAACTTTTGAGTTTTTAAGACAAAACCTAACTTTCCACCAAACAGCTGAACTTTCAACCAAATATATAAATTTTCAGTTTAAAAATTCAATTTTCACCAAACAATTGAATTTGTACCACATTAGTTCAATTTACAACCAAAAAGATTAATTTTTAACCAAAATTATGGATCTTCAACCAAAAATATGAAGTTTCAACAAAGAAGATTAATTTTCTACCCAAGAGGACAAATTTTCAACAAAATACACGAATTTGAAGTTAAAAAAGGTAAATTTTCAGCTAAAAATGGAATAGTTAAATTTTCAGTTAAAAAAAAAATTAATTCTCAACTGAACAAAAAAACGTGTTTTCAACAATATGGTTACATTTAAAAAAAAACAGTTAAATTTTCAATCAGAAAAATGGCTTTTAACAAAATTGTTGAATTTCCTATAAAGTAGATCATTTTTTTCAGCAAAAACTTGAACTTCCAACCAAAAAAATTATTTAAAAAAATAATAGTTCAGCTTTTAACCAAGGAATTGAAATTTGAACAAAAAAATATGAATTTTCAACCAAAAATGTAATAGTTGATATTTCAACCAAAAAACATTTTGATTTAAAATAAAAAATAATTGAATTCAACCAAAAAAGGTGAATTTTCAACCAAATACATGAATCTTCAACGAAGGAGATTAATTATCAATCAAATAGTTGCATTAAAAAAAAATAATTTTCTACCAGGAAATACGAATTTTTAACAAAATACGTAAATTCGACCAAATACCTTGGTTAAAATTTTAACCAGGAGGATTGATTTTATACCAAAAAGCCGAATTTTTAACAAAATACATGAATTTTCATCTAAATAATGGAATTTTCAATTAAAAAAATAAATGTTCAACCAGAAATGGAATAAATTTTCAGTAAAAAGAAAAAATGTGAAAAAAAGACGAATTATATACAAAATAGTTCAATTTTCAACCAAAGAAATGAATTGTTAACTAAAATGATGAATCTTTAACTAACAAAATTAATTTTTAACAAATTAGTTCTACTTACAACCAAGTAGTTGAAAATACCAAAGCGGAAATAGCCGAAATAAAAAAAGCCGAAAATACGAATTTTATACATAACAATTGAATTTTCAACCCTAAGATGTGAATACTAAATAAAAAAGTTAACTTTCAAGCGAAACAGAAACAGCCAAATAGTTGCATTTTTAATAAAAAATAATGAAATTTCTACAAAAAAGAATGAATTTTCAAACTTAAAAAGAAAGAATATTCAAATTGTGGAATTTTCCAGCCAAATAGACGAGCCTTCAACAAAACAGTTGAATTTTCAACCGAAAAGGATGACTTTTTAACAAAATTGTTAAATTTTCAAAAACTAAATACAAAAAAAACTAAATACTCATTGTTATTAACAGATTTGATTTTCTAAAACTAATTTTATTAAGATTCAAATGTGATGATGATTCTACCAATGTGTGTGGCAGTGGGGCCACACGACACAAGTGAGACTTTACGTGCGCTTGGCATCATATAGAGTACACTAATGCATTGAGGACGCGCATGAGTGCAAATGAGCTTGCATAGTGGTGGAGTAGTGGGGTGATCTCATAGTGAGAGAGTGCAGAGAGAGAGCGCATACACGCTTTGCAAGGCGCGGGAATAGTGGGGATATCAAAGAGGAGTCTTCAGAGTAATCGCAAATCGCCACACAAAAGGGAGACGCGATTACAGAGAGAAGGTATAGAAAATATACTTGTAAGAAAGAGAAAAAGAGACTTATGTTCGTACGTTCGGTCGTTTTTTTCTATTCACTCCCGTCCAAAAAGAAGTTGCATTTCAAAGAGACTTTAAGTAATTCATGCACGGCCCTTTATTTAGATACTCAGGAGAAATTGGATGATGAAAGTGAAAATCGATTTTCATAGGACTTTTTATCATAGCTGCTTATCAATTTGAAAAAGAGTTCCTTTTTTCTACCCACCCTAACCAAAAATAAAAATATTATATTGAGAATATGTTTACACTATACAAGTTTAAATGCAATTCCAATCACGAAAATGTATCATAACTCATAACTTAAGTTTGATTCCCACGTATTGCCTATATTATTACTCGATCAAGGGTCTAAAGGGGTAGAATGAAACATGCCATACGTCGTGTTTGGTACCCAGTCTTAATCAACCTGGAACGACTAAACATTCGAAATTTTTTTTTAATATGCAAGCGGTTTAACATTCAAATTATTTAAAATGAATTTGAAGATTGTTTTCATGATAAAAGTTTTAATATACAGAGTGACCCATTTTAATCTATAGATTCAAATATTTCTTAAAATACTCCATCTAAAAAAAATTGTTCAAGCAAAAATTGTACAAAACATAGGGGGTCCATTAACAGTACTATTAATTTCGACCCTTAAGTCAATTTTCAAGGTCATTTGAAGGTCAAGACGATTTTTTAAAATGAAAACCCCTATTTTTGACTGCGGATTTAAAAAGAGCGGAAAATTTCACGTCAAAAACATTCCGTGACAAATTTGATTTTGTGATCTGAGAAAGGTCAAAAATCAAGGTCAAATGACTAAAAAACGGTAAGATGCCCTTGTTTGGAATTATCGTGGTTTTCTGAGAATATAAAACGTTCAAGATACTTTTAGCAAGTCGATAAAATGTAAAAGTGTGAAGCAACTTGATCATCTTTACCTTCAGATAAATTTTCAATGTCATTCGAAGGTCAAGATGATTTTTTTAAAGGAAATCCCTACGTTAAACTGTGGATTTGAATAGAGTGAACAATTTTACGTCAAAAATTTTCTATGGAAAATTTGTAAAAGTGTGTACCATCTTGACGATCTTGACCTTCTGATAAATTTTCAAGATCGTCAAGATGGTACAAACATTTACAAATTTTCCATAGAAAATTTTTGACGTAAAATTTTTCGCTCTATTCAAATCCGCAGTTTAACGTAGGGATTTCCTTAAAAAAAATCATACTGACCTTCAAATGACCTTGAAAATTTATCTGAAGGTGGTCAAGTTGGTTCACACGTTTACATTGTATCGACTTATTAAAAGCATCTTGAACGTTTGCTATTCTCAGAAAACCACGATAATTCCAAAAAATGGCATTTTATCGTTTTTTAGACATTTGATCTTGATTTTTGACCATTCTAGGGTCGCAAAAGAAAATTTCTCACGGAATATTTTTGACGTGTAATTTTCCGCTCTTTTTGAACCAGCAATAAAAAATAGGGGTTGTCATTTTAAAAAATCGTCTTGACCTTCAAATGAGATGAAAAATTGACCAGAAGTTTAAAATCAGTAGTACCGTTAAAAGAACCTGAGAACCAAGACTATTTTTTTAAATTACAACCCCTATTTTTGACTGCGCATTTAAAAAGAGCGGAAAATTTCACGTCAAATTAAATTTATGATAAATTTTCAGGGTCATTTGAAGGTCAATACGATTTTTTAAGGAAATCCCTACTTTAAACTGCGGATTTGAAACGAGCGAAAAATTTGTAAAAGTGTGTACCATCTTGACGATCTTGAAAATTTATCAGAAGGTCAAGATCGTCAAGATGGTACACACTTTTACAAATTTTCCATAGAAAATTTATGACGTAAAATTGTTCGCTCTTTTCAAATTCGCAGTTAAACGTAGGGATTTCCTTTAAAAAAATCATCATGACCTTCAAATGACATCGAAAATTTATCTGAAGGTCAAGATGGTCAAGTTGGTTCACACTTTTAAATTTTATCGACTGGATAAAAGCATCTTGAACGTTAGATATTCTCAGAAAACCACCAAAAAAAGGACATCTTACCGTTTTTTATACATTTGACCTTAATTTTTGACCTATCTAAGATCACAAAAGCAAATTTCTCGCGAAGTGTTTTCGACGTAAAATTTTCCGCTCTTTTCAAATCCGCAGTCAAAAATAGGGGTTGTCATTTAAAAAAATCGTATTGACCTTCAAATGACATCGATAATTGACCTTAAGGTCAAAATTAATAGTACGGGAGTGAATTGAAAAAAACGATCGACGGACTATAGGACTATAGGCTATACCTTCTCTCTCTCTATTTGCGTCACCCTTTTGTGCGGCGATTCGCAATTGCTCTTAAGACTCCTCTTCGATATCCCCACTACTGCAGGCTAAGAAAAGCATGTATATGCTCTCTCTCCCTCCACTCTCTTACCAAGCGATCTCCTCGAAACTCATGATGATTTGAGTGATGATTACTCACGGAAAATTTCAAAGTTAATCCATCAAAGTTTCACTTCTGCCGTGCGGCCCCACTGCCACACAGTGGTTTTTTTAACTAGCGGAGTTTATTAATAGAAACATTTTTAAGTTTGGTTTTCTTGAACTATGAACAGAAGCAAAATTTAAATTTCAATGATTCTGAAATGATAAATGTGTTCAAAAGTGTATAATTCTTTAATTTGAAAAATTTGTCAGTGATAACTCTAATAAATGAGATTTATTTAAAAACTTAATCTAGTGAAGTCGAAGTTTCAAATGAGGGAAAAAACAATATACAAAAAAACTTTGATGAATAATAAATGGTATTAAATAATGAATTTCTTCTATATCTAATTTTTTCTGGTAAACTAAACATATAATTACTATTCAGTTATATATATTATATTAGGTCTGTACAAATTAAAATTTGGTGGCCTAAAAGAAATATGCAAAAACATACGCAAGTAAAAAAGATAATTTAAAAAAGTCAAGTATAAAATAATGAGAACAAGCAAATTCCCAACGCCATTGGCGTGTTGCAAAATGTGGTCATTTATTTCCAACCGTATGAGACAACAGGACCAAAGTTCCTCTTTTCTCATGGCGGTGAATTCTCACCTCTCCTGCCGACTAATTACGCCGTGGGGTTTCATTTTTCTTTAATAAGGTTCATAAAAACAAAATATGCCTGGAGAGAATCGCACCTTAAAAAACAGGGAGAACACTGAACTCATAAAAAAATAAAAGGCTTTCGAAATAAAAAAGAAATTTCTTTTGAAATATTTTCGATAAACCTTTCCTCTATTACTGCTTCTCAAATTTTAAATTAAATTCCACAATTGAGTTTCGTAAGTAATTCAATCCTTGTTTCAAAATTTAATTTAACTTTCTGGTATATATATGACACGTTAAATGTAGCACAGATTACATATGTAAATGGTAAAATATTCGTTTTTATTCCCGCGATTAAATTTTTGGTACAATTTGATTGAAAATTAATCAAATATATTACAAAATTATCATTAAAAAAATATGATTTATATTTCTACAGTTTCATTCGCTAAATTTCAATAAGTAATATAGGGTGCCGAAAAACTTAATTTTCAAAATTCTCTGACTATTCCCTGATCAATATTTCATTGTCCCTGACAGTTAATATTCAAAGACCAGAATTTCAACCGTGTACGTTTTTTGACATGGAATCTTTTATAAATGAATTAGAACAATTTCAAATAAAAATTTTCAGATTTATTTATTAATTTTAACCAAGAAAGATGACTTTTATACCATAAAAAATGAATTTTTAATCCATGAGGACAGGTTTTCAACAAAACAGTTTCATTTTCGACCAAAAAATATGTCTCTTTAACAAAATTGTTAAATTTTCAACCAAACGGTCGAATTCTCATACAAAAAAGATTAAACTTAAACCAAAAACAGTTGCATTTTCAACCAAATAATTGAATTTTTTAGAAGACAGTTGATTTTTTAACAAAAAATATGAATTTTGAATCCAAAAGGAGGAATTTTTTGTCGAAGTACACAAAGGTTCAACAAAATACTTGAATTTTCAAGAAAACGATTTAACTTTTGTACAAAATAGTTGAATTTTTAACCAAATACTGGAATTTTCTACTTACGGAGATGAATTTTTAGTGAAATAATCAAATTGTCAGACAAGAAATTTTGAACTTCAATCAAAAGCAGTTGCATTTTCAATCAAATAAATTTTAATGAAAAAGATGAATTGTCAATACAAAAGGACAAATTGGTTGTCCAAATAGATAAATGCGCAATAAACTACTTGAATTTTGAAGAAATATATGGTAAATATATATGGTCAAGGCTACTAAGAGCCATGCCCAAAACCGTCCTTAGTTCCAAGTTCCAGTGTACTGAAATTTTCTACTCAGAAAGATAAACTTTGAACAGAATAGTCGAATTTTCAAATAAATAAGATTAAACTTTAACCAAAAACTGTTCAATTTTAAACAAAAAAATAAATTCTCAACAAAAAACGTAATAGTTGACATTTCAATAAAAGAATGAATTTTTAACTTGAGTTGAATTTTCAACAAAATAATTAAATGTTCAATAAAATAGTTGCATTTTTAAGCAACCATTACATTTTCAATATACAAAGATGAATTGTCAACATGAAAGACAAAATTTCAACCAAAATGACATCTTTTCTACAGAACAGTTGAATTTTCAAGCGAAAAAAAACTAATTTTTACAAAACAGTAGAAACTTTATTCTGAGAATATGAATTTTCAACAAAAAATTTCATTTTCAACTAAAAAAATGAATGTTTAACAAAGTAGTTGAGCAGAAGGTTGAATTTTCCAACCAAAAAGCTGAATTTCCAACAAATGAAGATTCTTCAGTCCAAGAAAGAAAAAAAAAGTTCATCCAAATTGTTGAATTTTCAAGACGAATTTCCTGTAAACCAGGTGAATTTTTAATCTGAAAATATTAATTTTCAACAAAAAATGTATTTTCAAACTCCAAAACAATGAATTTTTAACAAAATAGGTGAACTATGAACCCAGAATTTTGATTTTTCCAACCAAAAAGACGAATTTTTAACAAATAAAAGTGGCATTTTTAACCAAAAAGAGGAAATTTTAACCAAGGAGATTAGCTTTCTAACAAAAAAATTAATTTCCAACGTAAAAAAAATCAATTTGCAAACGAAAATAAAAAAGTTACATTTTCACTTTAAAAAAATTCATTTTGAACAAAAACAAACGAATTTTCAACAAAATAGTTCACTTTTCAAGCAAAGAGATGAAATTTCAAACAAAAAAAGAAATGTTTAACAAAGTGGTACAACTTTGACCCAAGTGATTGAAATTTCCATTAGGGGCATTACGTATTTTTTGAACGGCCCCTTAGGAAAAATAAATTTGTAACCAGAAACGGAAATGTTACATTTTCAGTTCAAAAACATGAATTTTCAAGAACAAAAAACAGCTTTTAACCAAAAAAATAAATTTTTAACAAACTAGTTGAACTTTCAACCAACAAGATGAATTTTCAACTAAAGTAATGAATCATCAACTGAAATAGTCAAATTTTTAATTTAAAAAATTAATTCTCAGTGATAAAAGAAAACGGGGTTTCAAGTGAAGAAATTACTCTTCAACTAAAACGATGAATATTCAACCAAAAAATGATTTTTTAACAAAGTTGTTTAACATTAAACCAAGTAATTGAATTTTCAACCAGAAAAGATGAATTTTCAACGGATTATGTAACAGTCGATATTTGCACCAAAAAAAATTTGTTTTTCAATAAAAAGCAGTTGAACTCGATCAAGAAAGATGAATTTGTAAACAAAATAGTTGAATCCTCAACCAAAGAGCTAGATTAATTTTTAACCAAACAGGATCATTTCTAATCAAACAGATTAGTTTTTAAGTAAAAAAAATCATTTTCAACATAAAAAAGATAAATTTGCAACCAAATATAGAAAAGTTACATTTTCAACAAAATAGTTTAATCTTTAACCAAATAGATGAGATTTTAAACAACAAAAAATAAATAAATTTTCAAGGAAGTCTTTCAACTTTTACTCAAATGGTTGTACCAAAAAAGATGAATTTTCAAACCGTAAAGAAGAATTAAAAATAAAATTGATTTTTCAACCCAAAAAATAGGAATTTGTAATAAAACAATTAAATTTTCTACCAAAAAGAATTACTTTTTAACAAAACTGTTTAATATGCAACTAAATAGTAAAATTCCTAACTAAAAATATAACCGTCATGAGAAAGCAACTACAAAAAAGAAATAGAAGTAATACAAAAAAAAATACAAGGGAAATAAATTACTAACACGAAAATTATATCAGGATGGCCCACACTTCATTTTCAACATTCCCAAACTTTTCCCTAACCAATCTTTCGTTTTCCCTTACCATTAATATATATTTAATAACAATAACTTTAATCTGGTGAAACTCTCAACATAGAATATTTTATGAATGGAATAAAAAAATTTCAAATTAAAATATTAAAATTTCACATTTATCATTCATGACAGTTATTTAATTCTCTTACAGAAATTCCCTGACTTTTGCAAGATTTTTTTTTCAAAATTCCTGACTTTTCCCTGACTTTCCCTGATCAATAAAATTGCCTGACTTTTCCCTGATTTCTAGGTTTTCCCTGACAGACAAGTTCTTTTTCGAGTATACTTTGTAATCTTTTGAAATCCCTTAACATCCTTTGAAATCTTTGCAAGTCTTTTGAAATCCATTTGAATCCCTTCAAAATTTCGAAATCCCATTAAAATCCACTGAAAACCTTCAAAATTCGTGAAAATACTTCGGTATCTCTTGAAAATTTTGAAAATCATTTGAAATCAAGCGACTTCTTTTGAAATATTTCAAAATCTCTTCAAATCTATTAAAATCCCTCAAAATGCCTTGAAATTCATCAAAATCCCTTGTGATTCGCGGAAATCATTCTTAAATTCTGAAAATCCCTAAAAATCCTTGAAGTCCCTTTAAATCTTGTAAAATCCGTTGAAAAATGGACATTATTTCTGCAATTGTACTGGTAATTTCTTCAAACTCTTGAAATTTTATAAAATCATTTAAAATCTGCGAAGTCTCGTAATCTTTTGGAATTGTTTGAAATACCTAAAAACTATTGGAAATCTCGCCAAATAATATTAAATTTAGAGATTGTGAGAGGAAATATGACATTATTGTCACAAAAGTGAATAACTAAATACATAGATGTAAATGGGAATCTCTATAGAATATAATATTTGAATTAGTTGATTAATTGATGTCAGAATAAGGCTCTAGGTGGAACCGGACGGATATGTACGTGGGCATCGCATCGCAGTCAACCATAATTCAGCGGGAAGGAATCTCGTTAAACTGAACAAAATTATGACTCGTGCTCATTTGGTATTCAACGCTCGCGGATGATAACTCGCTTTTCTTCCTTCCCTCGTATCACAACCCCACTCCAGTATACTTTAACGTTACAGCTTGAACTATGCATGCAGCTAGTCATAGGAGATGAACATTAGTTTAGAATTGAAAGGCAATATCGGGTTTTCCTATTTCTTATTTGTATTTATTATCTAGACGTGATTTTTATGCAAAAGGGCGTTTCACCACCCACCACTCACGTTGAGAAAAAGCTGATTTTATTCAACCGGGTAATAAGAAACAAATTAGTCAAAGTGGGCGCCACGAGCTTACAAAAAAGGGTTTCGAAGCCTATTAATGCGTTAATTAAGTCGATCAAACCTTCCCCTTCCACTCTTCCCCTCCTCTACTCACCCTATATTCCCCTTCCCTTACTTCACCCTTCGACCCCCTTCCCAAACTTCTTCATCCACTACTTCCTCCTCTCTTCGTTTCTCCAACCAACACTTCCCTTCCCCTACCCTCACTCCCACTCCCCTACTTAACCACATTTCTGTTCATTACCCCTACTTGCCCTCACTTAAAACTATGCCATACTTCCCCTAGTACCCTCTTATTACCTCTCATTTTCCTTACTTTCCCTCCCCTCCCCTCCCCATCCCTCTCCACACTTCACCCTTCGCAAACCCTTTCCCAACTTCTTTCTCCTCTACTTCCCCTTCTCCTCACTTCCCCAACTACCAAACCTCTTCTACTACTTCCCTTTCCCAGCCCTCACTTCTTCACACCTAATCAACCTCATTTATAATAATTTCCCTTACTTCCGCTCACTGACACTCACTTCTCATACTCCCCCACCCTAATTTCCTATTATTTCACTACCCTCATTAACCCTCACTTCCCATAGTTCCCCTCCCCTCATTTCCCCTAATCACCCTCATTATGCTGTATTTCCCTTACTACCCCACCCATAATATCCCCTCACTTTAACTGTTTTCCCTTATCTCCCTACTTCCCCCCTCATTGTCCCTAATTCCCCCTAACTTTCCCTACTTCCCCTACCTTAATTTCCTCTACTTCACCTACTTCCACTCCCATCATTTCTCTTTGTAATTCTCTCACATTTGTGCGCAGGTCTTTTAAAATTAAAGGTCAACGCATTGAAAACTGTAATTTAGTAATTGTGAATTCTCTTTTGTTAAAGCTCTTTCGGCTTTAACGAACACATTCTCATCACGTATCTCGTGCTTCGCATTCTTTTTTGTCGAAAATGCGACCTTTTCTACATGATGTTCAACTCTATTATATCAAATGTATATTATGTTTATTTCTGTATCTCCGTTTGGGGCTGCTTATTCAAATATTACAAAATGAAGTACAAATTTTATTCTTCATGATTACTTTAATATTTGCAAATTGTTATCAAACCTTTTATTGCAACTTGTATCGTTTTTCCATAAATTTAATTTCTTCATTTTCAATGTTATTTTTTACGATTAAAACTAAAAATACGCGTAAGGCAATCCTAGCGGAAGGTGGTTCTGAGCAAATTTGTAGATATAATTTAGGCGAACAATGTTGTTAAATAAAATGTCATTGTAACTTGTGTCCTTTTCCCAAAAAGCTGATTTCTTAATTATTAATATATTTTTTTAACAAGAGTTTATAACAAATTTGTAGATATTTTTTGGTTGAACAACTTTTGTCTTCATTTTTTTCGTCTCTTGTGTCGTTGTTCCAAAAATTTAATTTTTTTTAATCTTATTATTTACGATTAAAGGAAAATCTACTCGTCCTATCTCAAAATTATTATTAAAAAATTTGTAGATCCTTTTTGGGAATAGAACTTTTTTTTATTAATTTTTTTTCGTACCTTGTGTCGTTCTTCAACAAATTTAATTTTTTTATTTTTAATGTTATTTTTTGCGATTAAAACAAAAACCACGCGTCCTATGAAAAAATTATTGATAACAAATTCAGATGAGTTCTTAGTCTTTTTTGGAACAACAACTTTTGTCTATTCATTTTTTTCACAGCTTGTGTCGTTTGTCCAAAAATTTAATTTTTTTATTTTCAATATTGTTTTTTACGAATAAAACAAAAACTACGCATCATGTCAAAAAATGATCAATAACAAATTTTTAGCTCTTTTTTGTGTGAAAAACTTTTGTCTTATTATTTTTTTCGTAGCTGGTGTCGCTTGTCAAAAAATTGAATTTTTTATTTTTAATGTTTTTACGAATAAAACAAAAACTACCTGTCCTATGAAAAAGTAATTAATAACAAATTTGTAGATCTTGCTTGTGTGCACAATTTTTTTTCATTCATTTTTTTTTTCGTATCTTGCATATTTCGACTGCAAAATTGAATTTTTGATTTTTGATTATTCTTTGTGGGATCAACATTTGAATTTTCCATTTTTCAAAATAATTCAAAAAGTTCTTATGATAATCTTATAGGGCTTCCAAAAGGCAACATTTTTATTCTCTTGATTTTTTTTCATATCGTGCGCTGTTTGGCCTAAAATGTTCATTTTCGTTTTTTTTTTTGGGATTTTGAAAATGCTATAACTCTATGAATTTTCTTCTTATCGAAAAAAGTCGTGAGGATAAATTGTTCCAGTGTCCGAGTTCTATAAATAGCCGTACAAAGAATTTTTAAACCTTGAAAAAATGGCTTCAAAAATTTTGAAAATGCTCTAACTTTTTGAATTTGTATCCAAAATAGCTGTTTAACGAACTCGATCTTTCTTTTCAGGCCTTAAAAAAGCGTGCCAAAGCAAAATCCAATCTGATCAATCTTTCGAAAGTTATCGTGCCTACACGATACTATAGACTACAGACAGACAGAGGGACAGACAGACACCTTCGTAAAAATCCTTTTTTTCTGACTCAGGGGGTCTCAAAACGCGGAGATTTCATGAAAATCGACTAAATCAAATTTTACATAAAACCAATACCTTCTCATTAGGATGAGAATGTAAAAAAAAATTTCAAATCACCAAGAATAATTATCTACTAAAAAATCGATTTTTCAACTAAAAAGATCAACCTTCAACAAAAAATGGAAAAATTACATTTTCAGTTTAAAAATGTGATTATAAAAAGGTTTAAAAAAAATAGTTAAGTTTTCAACCAAAGAGATGACTTTTACCCAAGTAGTTGATTTTTCAATTTAAAAAAATCAATTTTTAGCAAAATAGTTAAGGATTTAACCAAAAAGATGAATTTTCAACTAAAATATTGATTTTTTAACTGGAATAGTCAAATTTTGAGTAACAAAAATTAATTTTCAACCAAAAGAAACGAATTTTCAACCGAAGAGATAAATTTTCCCATAAAATTATGAATCTTCAACCAAAAAAATTATTTTTTAACAAAGTGGTTTGATCATTGAACAATCAGTTCAATTTTTTGGCAAAATTATTTAATTTTAAAATAAATAAGAAAATTTTTAACTGAAAATATAATCGGCAGGAGGAGAAAAATTGAAAAATAAACAAATTAAAATAGAATTACAAGGCAAATAAATTACTGAAATATATGAAATTTAGAAAATAGTTGTCCGTAAGTAACTATTATTTAGTCGATAGATGTAGGGTAATCGGTACAAAGATTGGCCACTTAAGAAAATTTTCCAGTGAAACAATTTGTAAAAAACACCAGGCGTTGAACGAAATTCTAAAATACGCAGATGGATAATAAGCTTTATATAGGTTCAAATTACTATAGTAAGTTAAAGGTTAAAAGTCGTATATTATAATTTATATTTGAAGAAATTAACAATAATGACAAAAAACACAATGATTGGCCACGACCACATAGTGATTAGCATAGGCCAATGATTGTATGATTGGCCACTGAAATGTGGTTAAATACAGTCATTCGCCATATCAGGTTATATAGATTACAGATTTTAAAAGCATAGTGATTACCCTCTAAATTGTATAATGATTGGCCGGGACCAAAAACTGTTTTTGACATGATTTCCACTCATTATTCATAAGACAAAGTGACACAAAATTATATAACTAGTCTATAAAAAGTTTTAACAATTTTCAATTTATTTTTGCAAAGACGTTAGTCATTTGCCTTTCGGATATTGTGGCCAATTATTACACAGCCACACAAAAAAAATCGTTTTCCGGGTCTGGAGGTCAGACCATGTTTACTATATGTTTTTGGGGTCGCTGAATCCGAATCCGAGGTCCAAAAACCCGCAGCACGTCAGGGTTCTGACATAACCTAAAAAAACCTCATAAAAAATATTTTTTGCGGTCTAGAGGTCAGACGATGTTTACTATATGTTTTTTGGGTCGCTGAATCCGAATCCGAGATCCCAAAAACCCCATCACGTCAGGGTTCTGACATAACCTCAAAAAACCGAATAAAAAAATCTTTTCTACGGGTCTGGAGGTCATTCCATGTTTACTATATTTTTTTGGGGTCGCTGAATCCAAATCCAAGGTCCAAAAAATCCCGGCACGTCAGGGTTCTGATATAACCTCAAAAACCCTCATAATTTTTTTCCGAGTCCGGGGGGTCAGACCATGTTTATTATATGTTTTTGGGGTCGCTGAATCCGAATCCGAGGTCCGAAAAATCCCAGCAAGTCAGGGTTTTGACATAACCTCAGAAAACCAAATAAAAAAATCTTTTTCCGTGTGTGGAGGTGAGACCATGTTTACTATATCTTTTTGGGGTCACTGAATCCAAATCCGAGGCCCAAAAAATCCCAGCACGTCAGGGTTCTGACGTAACCTCAAAAACCCTCATACATTTTTTTTCGAGTCCGGGGGTCAGACCATGATTATTATATGTTTTTGGAGTCGCTGAATCCGAATCCATGGTCCAAAAAATCCCAGCAAGTCAGAGTTTTGACGTAACCTCAAAAAACCTCATAACACTTTTTTCCGAGTCCGGGGGTCACAGCATGTTTACTATATGTTTTTGGGTATTCTTCCATGTAAGCATATTTAAATGAGGCGGCCAATCATTGTGGGTGGCCAACCATTGTCCTGATTACCCCTAGTCCGCACCTAGCAGAATGTTAACGGATACGAGGATTTATCCCAGCTATCACTATTTTCCATTTCAAAAAAACCTTTTCTGTCTTACTATCATACGTTCAAAGGTTATTTTTCCAATGCATAACATTCCCGCAAAGCAAACCATCAAGTTTTCCAATCCTAGGATGTTTCTATATTTATAAAAAAACTGAATAATGTTAATCTGCACGACGCACATTGGGGCAAAGAAAGTTTTTCTGGACAAATTACTCTAGCGCTTACAATTTTGATCCGATTTGAAAATTGTTGTTTAGAATCAAATTTAACTAAACTTCCAAGAGATTTGTGCGAGTCGATTTTTGAATTTAGTTTTTATTACTTTTTTATTTAACAACAGAGTTGAAATTTTTGTATTAAAACATTCAAAAAAAGTTTATATTTATGTTAACAAAATAATGAGTGAAAGTGCTACTTCAAAATTAAAAATGCTTGCCAGACTTTATTTGTTGTAGTTACTATTTAAAAAAATTCAAAGTAATTGTTAATTTTATAAACAAATTTAATAAATAGGTGCATATCTTAGCCATTCTATGCTCGAAACACTTCGTTTTCTCAACAAAATTGATTTCATTTATTTATTTAAATAAATTTTATAAGCAAATGCAGATTTTCGTCAATTTTCAAACGGCAGATTTCGCTTTTTCGACGAAATGAATTTCAAATTACTTTGAATAATTCTTCACTTATGATACTGATATTTTTCATTATACAGAAAAATGTATTAAAAAAATAAAAAATATCATTGTCTTGTCCACTATATATAAACTATATAGAACTTTTTCACCTGGATTGTCAACTAATAATAATCTTGTATTCTATATAAAATTTTATAAATAAATTCAGAAGTTGACCACTTGCCAACAAATAGATGTTGTGTTTTGTTACGAAATTCACTATCAGTGACTCAGAAAGGATCTTATTTATTAGGAGACTTTGTTTAGCGACAACATTTTTATTTGTTTCAATACATTTTATAAACAAATACAGGTTTTTTTCAATTTTCATCCACGAAATTTCATTTTCTCTCCGGAATTAACTCTAAGTGACTTAAAAAAATCCTTTCCTTATGATACTTTATTAAAGAACAATCATTTTTTGGTTTATAAATAATTTTATTAACATAATCACAAACTAACTAATTTTTTAGAAATGGATGTAGTTTTTTCAAGAAATCGACTATAAGTCAGGCGACAATATTTGTTATTTATTTAAATAAATTTTATAAACGAATACAGACTTTCCAAAATTTTCAACAAGCTGATATCATTTTTTCAACTGAATCAATTTTAAATTACTTGGAAAAATCCGACCTTTATGATACTTTAGCAAAAAATAATAATCATTCACTTTAGAAACATTTTATAAACAAATCACAACTTGACTACTTTTAAAAAATGGATGTCATTTTTTAATAAAATCGACTGCCAATGACTCAGAAAGTCAGGAGATAAAAAATATTGTTTTTTAAAATAATTTTTATTACAAAATACAAATATCGAGTAAAGATTGAAAGACCGCTATATGCAAAAGCACAATCACTGCAGCTAAAGCCACCATAGGCAGTACAATTTAAATTGTTGAAAGAAAGAGTTGCCCACTTTTCGAAAATGATGAAATCGTGGATTTTTTAAGTACAATTGTTTATAAAAAACAATAATACCTTATTAACAAAATAATATAAGAAAATCTGTTTTTTTTGTTAATAAAATTTATTTAATTAAATAAAAATGATGTCACCTGACAAAGTCATTGACAGTCGGTTACGTAAAAAAACAACACCCATTTGTTTAAAAGTAGTCACGTTGTGATTTTGTTGATAAAATTGTTAACAAAATGAAAAATTATTGTTCTTTGATAAAGTATCTGGAGTCGACTTCATAACAAAGAGCAAGATCCATTTGTTGACAAGTAGTCAAGTTATTAATTAGTTTGTAAAATTGTCTATAAAATGAACAATTATTTTTGGTTGGTAAAGTAACATAAATGAAAGATTTTCCTAAGTAATTTAAAATTGACTGTGGTTAGGTATATGCCAAACAAAAAATTGAAAAAAAAATCTCAAAGTATTTTTAATCTTGAAAATAAAAATAAAATATTTTTTAGAATTTTGTAACCTGCTGGGTATTATTTATAAGGTGTGTTTTTATTGATTTAATGATGTTTCACATAAACATAACTGGTTGCAAAAAATGGGATCGATTATAAAAATTTTTTTCTTTGTATCAACTTTGTTGTTAAATAAAAAATGAATTTAAATAAAATTAACAAATTAGCTCTCACAAGCCTCTTTAAAATAAAGTTAAATTTAATTTTTTATAAATTGTCAAATCGGATCAAAATTGTAAGCTCTAGACTAATTTGTCCAGAAAAACTTGGTTTGCCCCTCTGTGCGATGCCACCCCAGTCTACCCTATTGTAATAGTATACAATACATCAAGGGAGAGCAAAGGGTCTTTATTGATGAATGTGTTTTTTCAGTACGAGTCAAAGATTGATCTTCGACTCGCAAACACTAGCCTGCAACGCACACTCACCTGCGACGCACAATCGCTTACGACGCACACTCGCTTACGACGCACACTCGCCTACGACGCATGAGAATATGCTCGACCTTTATGTGCTTTGAGAATTTAATGAGCATTTTGAATTAGGATTTAAAAAATCTTATTTTCTACTTTTATTAATAATAATTACATTATTTAAATTTCGCGGGAAAATGCATTGCTTCAAATTGGAAAGGGTGCTAAATTTAAATGATAAAAGAAGCGAAAGCAATAGAAAACATATTATTCGCATTAAACAGTGCCTTATTCAGGGTTGCTACAATATCCCAATTCCTAATTCTTCTAGGTATAAAACCAACCATACACCTAGAAGATTAATAATATTAATGCAAAATAAATTTTGTTTCTAAATATATTAAAAACACTTTTTAGTTGTATGTTTCAAGTCAAAAAGATAAATTTTCAACCAAAGAAATGAATTTTTAACTAAAATGATGAATCTTTTACCAAAAATATGAATGTTTAAGCAAATAGTTAGTTGAATTTTCAACCCAAAAGATTAATTTTCTACCAAAAAAGACACATTTTCAACAAAGTTTATGAATTTTCATCTAAAAATAATCAATTTTCAACCAAGATTAGAATAGTTAAAGAGTCAGAAAAATAAATGTTCAAACAAAAAAAAAGGAATTTTCAAAAAAATATTTTTTTTTTCATAACAAAAAAATGATTTGTTTAACAAAATAATTCAATTTTAAACTAAAAAAGCTAAATTTACAAACCAAAAATGTAATATCTCAATTTGCAGTTTGGAAAGTAAATTTAAAAAAACGAGTTTTCAGCAAACTTAATTAATTTTCAACTAAAAATATAAATTTTCAAGGAAAATAGAATAGTTACGTCTTCAGTTGAAAAAATTAATATTCAACTAAAAAGGAGCGAATTTTCAACCGAAGAAATTATTTTTTAATCACTAAGATGAATTTTCAACCAAAAATATGAAATTTTGTTCAAATAGTGGATTTTTCAATCCAAAAGATGAAATTTCTATCAACAAAAAAAAAAAGAATTTTCAACTAAACAGTTTTTTTTCAATGAAAGAAATTAATTCTTAACAAAAAATAGAATAGTTAAATTTTCTACTAAACAGATAATTTGTTAATGAAAAAGATTACATTTCTATCAAAAACAGTGAAGTTTTCATAAAAAATGTAATAGTTAAAGTAAATTTTCAACTAAAATGATGAATCTTCAACTTAACAAAATTTAATTTTCAACCAAATACATGCATTTCAAACTAAAAAAATACATTTTCTACCAAAAATAAAGTAGGATAATTTTCAGTCAGTAAAATAAATTTCCAAACAAAAAACAAACGAATTTTCAACCAAAGAAATTAATTTTTAACCAAAAAGATGAAATTTCAACTAATGAGAGTACTATTTTACAACAAAAAACGGATTTTCAACAAATAGTTAAATTTTCACCGAAAACAGATAAATTTTCAACTAAAAATAGAATAGTTGAATTTTTCAGTAAAAAAATTAATTTTCGATAAAATTAAAGTAAATTTTCAACGAAATACTCTAATCTTCAACCAAGAAGATTAAATTTCTATCAAAAAAGATACATTTTCGACTAAAAATGGAAGTTACCTTTCCAGTTTAAAAAATTAATTCTAAATAAGAAAAATCTAATTTTCAACCAGAAAGATCAATTTTCAACAAATAAGATGAATTTTTAAAGGAATTTCCAAACGAAAGGATGAATTAATCACCAAGAAGATTGAATATTCTCCCATAAAATTCGAGTTTTCAATAAAATACAGGAATTTTAAACCAGGTATTTGAATTTTCAACTTAAGAAGATAAATTTTTAACCAAACATGTACAAGTTCAATTTTCAGTTAAAACAATTAATTCACATCTAGAAAACATTATTTTCAAAAAAGAATTAAATTTTGAACAAATGAAGGAGGTTTCAACTAAAATTATGAAACAACAACCAAATAAATGAATTTTTAACCAAATAGTTCCACTTCCAACTAAGTCGTTGAATTTTCTACCAAAAAAGATGAATTCTCAACGAAAAACGTGATATTTTTCAACCACAAAAAGGATTTTAATTTTATTCCAAAAATAGTTGAACTCAATAAAAAAAAATGAATTTTCAACAAAATAGTTTAAATCGCCAACCAAAACAGATTAATTTTCAACCGAATATTTTCGATTTTCAACCATGATAATAAAATTATTTTGAACTTTAATTTATCGAAAATTCCCAGCTCTGTCAGGTTTTCCCTAACACTCCCTGACTTTCTGGAATTAGTTGACCTGTAGCAAGTCTGTAATTTAAAAAAATATATGTTTAGAATGTTTCTGTAAAAATATATGTATTAATTGTGATATATATTTGTTTAAACAATAAGTGCTTCAAATTCTGATTAATGCTCTATAAATGCTCTGTTTGAGCTTAAATGCTGAGCATATTCTCGAGAACATTTGCTCAACATCAATTCTTGAGCATTTAAGAACTCTAACGACGTTAGCTTTGAGAAACGGTCGTATTTATGCATGCGCTCCTTAAAATTAAATTACATTTTGGTAATAAACTCTTGTAACGTTTATTGTAAAATTAGAACAAAAATTTTTAATAGTGCAGGGTAGAAATTGCTCTACTGTGAAGTCAAAAATTCAATTATTCATTAAAAACAAAGAAAATTTTGTAAGCCTCAATTACATGAATAAAAAGATGAACGACTGACTGACCAAACAAGTGTATAAAGGTAAAGTAAATGGCAGAATGCCCAGAGGTAGACCGCCGAAAGAATGGTTAGAATCTGTAAATGAGACATTAATCCGAAGAGACATAAGAAGCCATAGAAACACAAGAGCTTGCATGAAAAAATGCATGGACGTGAAGGAAGCTAGAGTAGTATGCCAGGACAGAAAAGTGTGGCGACAAATAGCTTGTAAACAGAGTGACAGTAGAATGAATGACGCCTGAAACAAAGATCTTGGATACTAATGGGCCCAAGTGGAGAACAATACATAACAATTTTGTGAGGCTCTTCACTTGGGGTGATCGCTAGAGAGATTGATCAGCAAACTGGGTCGGAGCAGTGTTGCGGAATAAACGTGTCATTTAAATAAATAACACGAGAATTCCAGATCAATCTAAAACATCTATACCTAACACCTATATACCTATCCACCTCATACCTGTATACCTACCTACTGTATACCTATATACCCATATACACTACTATTTTCCAACCGAGCAAGTGACGCCTACCCCGAAAGGGAAATGGCTTAATGGTATAATTAATAATAATAATAAAAAAAGAGAGTTTGAACCCTTTGTTCATTCAGAATCGCTTTTGGGTAGGTATTATTTTGATGGGATGCATGATAGCCAAAATGCTTTATCTGTTTGAGCTTTCGCGGCCAAAACGTCTGGAATATAATTGTGCAAGAGAGTTTAGCACCGCTTACTCGTGATGTGTGGGGTGTTTAATTACCTGCTTATGCTAGCTCGTACGAGGTTGTCAGGCAACAAGAAGTAGCTCAAATAAATTATTGCGGTACAGCCATTATCCTTCTCGCCCTTATCCACAGCCTCCACTCGATTTCTCGTTTCCTCGACTATTTCGCGCGTAGACTATTTGCACGGCCTTCAAAATTACTCCATTAGCATTAAGCTAGTACAATTGCACACCCCCACACTTTACACATTTACACATTCATATATACATATATTATACACATGCATGCCATGCTTGGAACTGGTTTAAAATTTAAAATAGGACCTTGTTGTGCAGATCGCAAGTAACTGGCTCACTGGAATAATTCATCTAACCGCATATAGATAAGACCCCAAAGTTCTTGTATACTACTGTCCGTCCAAAAAGTTTAGGCACCGCGATTTTTGTACAGATTTTCGTGAAAATCTCAGCAGAAAAAAATTTTCAAAATATGAGACAACATGCATGTTGCAGGTGAAGGGTTTTCCAATACTGATACAGAGTTTCAAAATTTTCAGATGATTAGAGAATATTTCCGGGCGAGTGAAAGATGAAAAAGCATAATAATCATATGATGATTTCTGAATACTGAACTTTGAATGGCTGTAAGTCACTGAAAAAAATTATGAAAAGTCTGTAAAAATATGCGGGTTTCGTTGATCCTTTCTGTTGCCAGTGATGATATTTAGAGTCAGAATGAATTATTTGTTAATTAGTTATTGACAAAAGAGTGGAGAACTGTCATCTCCGAAACTAAGGAACGTACAGAGATGATTCTTGAAGCAAATTACACATTTTTGGCTTCTGACAATGTTGTGCGTATTGTCAATGAGCAAAAATTTGCACTTGAACGGTTAAAAAATTATTTTCTTCTTGGAAAAATACAAAAGGCGATAATCGAGGCTAACACGACCTTTTCTGACACTCACACAGTTACACAGTCCCTAAGCCCTAATGCAAAAAAGGGATACGGTTGCCTCGATTATTATGAAGCCTTTTGTATTTTTCCAAGAAGAAAATAATTTTTTAAACATTCAAGTGCAACTTTTTGCTCATTGACAATACTTACAACATTGTCAGAAGCCAAAAATGTGTCATTTGCTTCAAGAATCATCTCTGTACATTCCTTAGTTCCGGAGATGACAGTTCTCCACTCTTTTGTCAATAACTAATTAACAAATAATTAATTCTGACTCTAAATATCACCACTGGCAACAGAAAGGATCAACAAAACCCGTATATTTTTTACAGATTTTTCCTAATATTTTTCAGTGACTTAAAGCCATTCAAAGTTGAATATTCCGAAAATATCATATGATTATTATGCTTTTTTATCTTTCACTCGCCCGGAAATAATCGCTAATCATCTGAAAATTTGGAAACTCTGTATCAATATTGGCAAAACCTTCATCTGCAACATGCATGTTGTCCCATATTTTTAGAATTTTTTTCTGCTGAGATTTTCACGAAAATCTGTACAAATATCGCGGTGCCTAAACTTTTTGGACGGACAGTAGGGTGGTCCAAAAATACATTGGAAATTTTGTTCTCGAAATTTTATGCATATCGTCCGGAAAATTGTTCGAATCCACACAAAAATTAATACATTTTTTTTAATTATATTTAGAGGTGGCGCAAGCGCCATGAAGTTTAACACATATTTCCCATATGAAAAAAATACGTTTACTAAATTTTATTCAGAATCGTCAATATTAGCTAAATCGAGATGAAACTCAACATTTCTTTTCAAAAGTAGCCGTAAAATACGAATAGAATATTACTTTTTAAATATCACCCCCATAAGTCTGTTTTATGGGGTCCCAAAAAACCCCATTAGTGAAAAAATGGGTTTTGCGAGTTTTTGGCGCTAATTATAATTTGTTGTGGCTTTTTAAATGCAAATTGTTTCTAATACATAATATCCTACTTTGTTCTGATATCTAGATGTTTATATCGATTGCTTAAATAATTGCTTCCTCATAGAGGGAGGTTGGTAATGACCTAAATTTTCAAATATACTTTTTTGACAAATATTTGGACATAATTCGACCCCAGGAGCTCGAAAATAAAGTTTTTAAAAAATGTCCGTGTGTGTATGTGTGTGTGTGGGTGTGGTATGTGTAACTTTTTTCTGTTCACCGTATCTCGAAAAGTAAAAGAGCTATGACCATGAAATTTGAATCAAGTGTAGCTCAGATTGATATCCAGGTTTGATAGGATTTTGAGCTAGATCGACCATTTAGAAATAGCTTTTTCTTGTGTTTAGAGATTTAAAAAGAAAAATTTTACCTTTTTTATATAAGAAAAACTTTTTTGATATTCAAAATACAACAATACGATATCTAGCGTATTTGTTCGCGTCTCTGAGACGCATCGATCGACCTATTGTTGAAACTTTTATGACCTACCAGTACCGATTTATGAACTGTAAAAAAGGGGTTTATTGAGTTTATATAAGAAAAACTTTTTTGATATTTAAAATACGACAATATTGTATTCAGTGTATTTGTTCGCCTTCTTGAGATGCATCGATTGACCTATTGATAAACCTTTAATGACCCACCAGTACCTATTTATGAATTTAAAAAAATGGTTTATTCTGTTTAAATGAAATTTTTTTTTATATTCTGTATACGACAATATTACATGTAGAGCATTTGTTTGCGTCCTTGAGACGCATAGATTGACCTACTGGTGAACCTTTTGTGACCTACCAGCACCGATTTATGAAGTTTCAAAAAAATGGTTTATTCTGTTTATATGAAAAAAACTTTTTTGATATTCAAAACACGACAATATTACATGTAGAGCATTTGTTTGCGTCCTTGAAACGCATAGACTGACCTACTGGTGAACCTTTTATGACCGACCAGAACCGATTTATAAAGTTTGAAAAAAATAGTGTATTCTGTTTATAGAAGAAAATCTTTGTTCATATTAGGAGTAGAACAGTATTGTTTCTTGCATGTTTGTATGCGTCTTCGAGACCCGTCGAATGACCTATCGACAAACCTTCTATAACCTCTTATGATCTAGCAATACCGATTTATAAATTCAAAAAATATGTTGTTTATCTTGTTCATATAAGGAAAACTTTTTTAATATTCGGAATACAACTATAATGTATATAATATATTTGTTCGCGTCTTCGAGACGCATCGATTGTAAAAATTAAGAACTTTTCATGTTCTACCTACCAATACCTACTAATATCGTTTTTAAAATTTTCAACAAAATTAGTTTCCTTATTTATAAGAGGATTTTTACATTCTCATTCTAATGAGAAGGTATTGGTTTTATGTAAAAT
>CAKNYM010052353.1:186330-232137 GCA_932195095.1 Andricus curvator | reverse complement strand
CGAAAAATAGAGAACGAGTTCGTTAACCAGCTATTTTGGATGAAAATCCAAAAAATGAGCACATTTTGAAAATTTTTGAGACCACTTTTTTGGAAGATTTGAAAATTATATGTACGGTTTTTAGTAGTACGCAAAATGGCGAACAAAATATTCTTATGACTTTTCGTGATAAAAAAAAATTACTGGAGTTACAGCATTTTCAAAATTCCAAAAAACAAACGAAAATGAACATTTTAAGCCGAAAAACGCAAGATATGAAAAAAAGTCAAGAGGAGAAAAACGTTGATTCCTGAACACCCTATAATATTTTCATAACAACTTTTTCAATTTTTTGAAAAATAAAAAATTCAAATTTTGATCGCACAAAAAATTAATTAATATATATATAATTAATATATAAATTAAAAATCAAAAAAGCCATTTTGCTGTCAAACTATGCAAGATACCAGAAAAGATCATCTTACCAAAATTGTGCACCTAAAAAAGATCTACAAATTCCTTATCATTCACTTTTTGATATGACGCGTAGTTTTTGTTTTATTTGTAAAAAACAGCATTGAAAATAGAAAAATCAAATTTTCAGACGAATATTACCAGCTACGAAAAAATGACCAAAACAAAATTTGTTCATCCAAGGAAGAGGTACAAATTTATTGTGACTCATGTTTCGATAGGATGGGTGGTTTTTGTTTTATTCGTGAAAATAACATTGACAGTAAAAAAAATCAAATTTTTGAAAAAACAATGCAAGGTACGAAAACATATAAATGAACAAAAATTGTGCATTCAAAAAAGACTTACAAACCCGTAATCAATTTTTGTTGTAAGAATATATTCAAAATGAAAAAATTAACTTTTTTGATAAACGGCACAAGCTAAAATAAAATGTTAACTAATAAAATTTGTCGCCTGAATTATATCATTACTTTTCATTTGAAATCAAATACAAATTTATTAATTTGTATATGAAGAACATATAACACGAAGCACAAAGTGCGCGCTCAGTGTATTTACCAAATCGCACGCCGTAAGTGCGCTCAAACTTTTTTGTTTCTATCATACGGTTCAAATGATTTTCAAATCAAATATCGAGCGCGAAGTGCGAGTGTCTGGATGAGAATGTGTTCCTTAAGGTCGATAGAACCTTGAGTAAATAAAGTTCCTTTTCAGTCTAAAATAAAAATAAATTTAACAATCACTTAATATGTAGAGGTTTTGATAATTTTATAATATTTGCAAACAAACTTTTTCTTTTCATCGAAGTCGAACACGAAGTGCAAAAATCTAGAGCAGCCTAGAGTAAAGCGCGATGCAAATACGCCCGGGCGCGTAGCGCGAGGTGAATACATAATCGAGCGCGAAGCACGAGATAAATATATGATCGAGCGCGAAGCGCGAGATCCAACAGTCGCGCGCCCTAGGCGCGCTCAAACTTGCGAGCCGCGCGCGAAGCGCGCCATGAGAATGTGCCCGCGAAGCGGGCAGATTTTTTTATATTGGGAATGTAACAGTAATGCATTTGATGCAAGTGTTCGCGTCTTCGAGACGAGCGGATTGATCTTTTGACGAACTTTCGAAGACCATTATTGATAAATCAATAGCTACTCAGAAAGTTTTAAGTTACATTTTTTTCAAACATAAGCTTCAAAAATATGAAAAGTATCCATTTTTTGCTTTTGTTAAGAAACACCTCCCTCTATGAGGAAGCAGATTTATATTTGATACTTATGAGGAAGCAAAATGCTCATAAAATGAGCCCAAATAAATACACCAATAGTGAATACGTCCATAGCACTTCGCAGCCGTATTTTCAATTAGAGTAAGGCAATAGTTAATTATTGTTAACAAACATAATTGTTTAAACATTTTATTGTTCTAGTTAATAATATTCTTTTTGAATAATGCTAGAAATTTCGGTTTTTTCTGAAATTTTACACTTTTGTCCACTTTTCACTTGAAGTGACTTAATATAGATATAATTCAATTTAGCAAACATAATTGTTGACACAAATTATTATTGTATATAGCTATCTTCGTCTATATTAATACTAGATGGTTGCGGTTTTTTTTCTGAAATTTAAACTTTTTTTCACTTTTCAATTAGAGTGAAGTAATATTTGATTCAAAAGTCAACAAAAATAATTGTTTTAACAATTTATTACTATCAATACTAATAAATTGTTCAAACAATTATTTTTTGTACAATAGTTAATAATTTTGAACTATTTGTCTATTTTTCACTTGGAGTGACTTAATAATTAATTTAGACATAGCAAGAATAATTAATCAAGCAAATTATTATTGTTTATATCTATAGTTGCTTCAACAATTTATCACTGTTTATAATTATCTTCCCTCAGATAAGTGCCAGAATGTTACAGCTTTTTCTGGAATGTTTGACTTTGATTGGCCTTTTAAGTTATGACTAAATAATAAATAAACATTAGAGGCAATCATATTTTAAAGTCTCTTTCTTTTTTGTGAATATATTTTTCTGAAATAAAACAGATATTTGAAATATTCTTTAAATTTTCTGTATGGATCATAGTAAATGGAAATTTTCCTTGAAGTAGTTATTGAGAGCCTTTTTGTTAATATTAATATTAGTATTTATTATTTGTTCTTAATTTGCATGAATTATTAACTCGCTAAGTGAAAAGTTGACAAAAAGTTTAAAAAATCATAAAAAACAACTTTGTAGCAATTATCTAAGAAAAGATGATTATAAACAATAATTATTATTATTTTATTATCTAATAATAAATTTAACAAATTTATTTTCAGATCTAAAACGGCCTATCGATCTCTAAACAATTTTTTTATAACAAAAGCAAATTCATGGCATTACTTTTTCGACAAAAGTTAGAAATTGAGGGGGTAGTGTTTGTAAAATTTAAAAATTTAAATTTGTGGGTGTGGGAGCGTGATTTGTTTTGCTATTTTCTATGGGAAAATCTCTGCTATAGAGATTTATCAACTGGTCTCTGTATAAACATGTTGAATTAAAGTGGTTTTATCACCCGGATGTGAACTTCGGAATTCTTGATTCAAGCGAAAGGAATAGGTCAGGATTATATGTAGAAACTGGGAAAGTATATCAGGATTGTGGGCAGAAAGTGATCTAGTATTTTAGGATTATAGAGAAATTGTGAATTAAATTTACAGCTTGAATTTATGATTATTTCCATATTCTATCACTTATTCTATATTGACGTGGATTATTATAGTTTATCGTTTAATGCCAAACTCGGAACCAGTTCATGAAGATAAATGTTTGATGCAATCTAAAATCGTATTTTTTTCTCATCATATTGATATATTGTAACAAAAAATTTTTAATTTTAATCTTAGTTGAAATTTTAGCTTAGGATTTGGGCGTAGTAACCATTTTCTTCCTCCCCTTCAGCATCGATAATTCTTCAAATTATTATTATTTATTGAAAATAAATTTCCGTTTTTATAGGCTCTCAACCAAAAAATTTTTTATTTTCTCGGAAGAAAACAATTTTTTGGTAACAAACATTTATTTTTCTGACACAGCATCCCTATATCTTGGGAGCAAGTTTTTATTTCTGTAAAAAATAAAAAATTCAATTTTTACTTGCAATTATAATATAATTTTTACTGTGAAATTGTAACTTCAAAATTCTTAGACGATTTACTCGGAATTGGTTATCTTTCTAAGATAAAATCTTTTTCACCCGCAATGAGAAACTCAATATCTCGGAAGTGAGCTTTTATTTTTTATTTAAACTTTTTTTCGAAATTGGGTAACTTTTACTTATCAAATTTTTGTGTGGACAAATTAGCAACACGTTATCTCGGAAGTGAAATTCTGTCTTATCTTTAAATGGTGATTTTGATTTTACAAAATGTTTTTTTCGGTCTTCTGGAAAATTCTGATTTTATTGGTTATCTAGTTTTGTACTGCCACCATTCAATTATCAGGGTTCTCCTGAACATTATTTGCAAATCTGCTAAAACTTTATATAACGATTGAAATAATATTTTTCTCCATATTTATAAAAGTATAATTAAAACTAAAATTTATCCAAGTGTAATTTTTTTTAAAATGCCCTCGAGTTTTGAATCATTGTATCAAGAAATGTAAGTCACTACAACTTACATTAGTTTATATTGTGTTTAAAAAAAAAGATGAAAGTATCTTTTTTACTTTTAGGTATACTAATATATGTGATATAAAAACTATTAAATATACCAAGTATAACAACTGAATAAATAAACAACTAAAAAAGATCTATTTTGAAGTAAAAATGAAATAGTTAAATTTTCAGTTAAAAACTTAATTTTCAACAACAAAAAAACAAATGTTTTAACAAAATAGGTAAATTTTCAAACAAAGAAATTAACTTTTAACCCGCAAATATGTATTTGCAAGAAATAAGTTAATTTTTAACCAAGAAGAAAAATTTTCAACTAAGAAGATTAATTTTCTACCAAAAAGAAAAAACGATTTTCAACAACATAAATAAATTTTCAAACAAAAAAATTAATTTTTGTTTAATTCACAATTATAAGGTTCCTCCTGAACATTATTTATAGTAGTAGTAGTATACCATTAAGCCATTTCCCTTTCAGGGTAGGCGTGACACTACCCGATTATAATGTATATATATATATATATATATATATATATATAATATATAATGTATATAATCTGCTATAACTTAACACAACGATTGAAATCTTATTTTTCCTATTTTTCTTCAGATTTATAAGAGTGAAATCAAAACAAAAAATTATTTGAGTATCACGTGTTTAATAATGCCCCAAGTTTTTAATTATCATATCGAGAAATGTAAGTAATTTTAACTTTTACATTAGTTTATGTTAAGTTTTTAAAAAACATAAATATGGCGATACTTTTCGTTTTAATTTTAAGTACACTAATTTTTGTATTGTAAAAACTATCGCTTATCAAAGTTATCCTTTAAAATGCTATATCTTTAAAGAGACTCTTCAAAAAATAATGATTGGGTACATTTATTAGGTATTCAAATTTTTATTTTGTTTAAAATGAAGGTTTCAAAATTTCAAATTACGAAACTTCTCATCGAAATTATTCATGAATCTGCTATGTATGTATATATACCATTAAGCCATTTTCCTTTCAGGGTAGGCGTGACACTACCCGATTCGGGTAGTGTTTCTAGGTGGATAGTTTTCTTGTAGTTATAAATAACTACAAATTTGGGCTCACCACACCCATAATATGCCAACAGCACACAGTATTCTCGAATGGCCACCCATCCAAGTACTAACCGCGCCCAACGCTGCTTAACTTCAGTGATCTGACGAGAACTGGTTTTTTCAGCGTGGCATGGCCACGTTCATGCTATAACTTGATAAAACGAAAAAAATATTTATTTTTCATATTTTTCTCTAGATTTATACTTTGATTAGGGTTTCGAATTGAATATAAATAAAAAGAAAATATATGCGTTTTTTGATTTTTTTTTTAAATTGATCAAGAAAGTTCATCTTACACTTTACTTTTCTATGAAAGTAATATTCTCTGGCGTTGTAGTAAAGATGAATACTGCATTCTCGGGAATTTTCTATTAGAGTATCTTATGAAGAATGCGACGTTTTATATACAGGTGACAGGTGAAGCTAAAGCAGCAAAATATCGCATAGATAGAGAATCATTATAGTATAAAATTGAATGAAATTTTTTTTTTAAATTCTAATAGTAATTGTTTTAAGATCTTTTTAATCATTAATAATAATTAAAATCTTCTTGAATTGACAACACTCACATTCGAAAGAAACGAATTAAAAAATGTTGAGTTGCTCACCTATAGACAATTAAAATATTTAAATTAGTGAGATTTTTACTTTCACAGCTTTCGGATAGAAAAAATTATTATTGAATTAATACCATTTATGAATTAAATATTTTTTCAAGAACAGAAAAATTTATATTCGAAATAGGAGCCTGCTAAGAATAATTTCAAAATAAAGAATCAACTTAAGCTTTTACAATTAAGAATTTAATACAACAAAATTATCAAACGTATCAGCGCGGCGTTTTCCGATTCGAGGGAAAAAATAATTTTTGAAACAAAATGAAAATTTATAATAACTATTTATTTGTAAGGTTTTTTTCTTTACTTATTTTTGAGGTTATATGATTATAATTTTCCTAAAATTCTAGAAAAAATTCAAAAAGATTTCATAAAGAAAAAAAATCAACAAAAAATTGGATTTTTGAACCCGAAAATATGAATTTTTCAGAGAAACACACATTTTCAATCAAATAGTTGAATTTTCATCCAAATACATGCATTTTCTACTAAGAAGATTAATTTTCAACCAAAAAATATGAATTTTCAACTAAAATTATGAATCTTGAACCAAGCAAATGATTTTTAAATTTAGCAGTTCAACTTTTAACCAACTAGTGGAATTTTCAACCACAAAAGATGAATTCCCAACGAAAAATGTAATAATTGATATTTTAGACCGGAAAGATTTTTGTTTTAAATAAAAAAGAGTTAAATTCAGAAAAAAACGAATTTTCAGAAAAATAGTTGAATTCTCAAACAATAAAGATTTTAATTTTAATACAAACAGTTGAAATTTTAATAAAAAAATATGAAATTTCTACCAAAAGAGATTAATTTTCAAATGAAAATGACCAATTTTCAACAAGATTGTTGAATTTTCTACCAAAAAAGATTTTTCATTCAAAAAGAACAACAATTTTAGTAAAAGTAGAATTTGATAGAAAAACTAATTTTTACGGAAAAATAAAAATTTCAAATCACTATTTATTTTTTGAGTTTCTTTTTTTTTGCCTTAAGGTTATATAATATATAAATATCATTTTCATAGGGCTTTTCAGAACATACAAAAAGATTTTCGAACATTTCAGGAAAATCTGTCGAAAAAGTATCAAGAAAATTTCTAAGAATTTTTTTTTATTTTACAGGATTTTACAAAATTTGGGAAAAAATTGAGTCAGTTTAAAAGATATTTAGCACTTTTTGATGCTTGGAAAAAATTTCAAAATATTTTATAAATTTTCGGAAATCTTTTGAAGAATTAAAATATTTTTAATCTCTTTGAAATTTCTGAAATTCCTAAATATCTTTTAAACTGACTTGCATTATTCGTAAAATTGCCTTAAAATCTTCCGGATTCGCTTTTGAGAATTTTTTAAATCTTTTATAATGTTTTAAAATCACTTTAAAAATTCTTTAAAATTAATTTTTGAAAGTCATGAATCACTTTCAATATTTGCAGGAATCTTAGAAAATTTTTTGATTATCTTGAAAGCGTTCAAAATCTTTCAAAAACTTCAAAATTTTATTTAGAGATCTTCAAAAATCTACATTTTCATTTGAGTTTCTTGAAATATCTTTTTGTTTAAAATTCATCTGTTATCTTGTAAAAATTGCATCTTTATTGGTTAAAAATGCCACTGTTTAGTTGACAATTAATCATCTGTTGTGCTTGAAGTAGAAATAATAATTAAAAATAATAATAATGATAATTTATAATTAAATAAATATTTAGTTGGAAATTCATCTCCTCAGTTGAAAATTGAACTATTCTGTGGAAAAATTAATTTTTTAGGTAGAAAAATAATTTGTTTACATGAAAATTCAAGTACTCCATCTTCGACTGATAAATTATCTTTTTTCACTAGATAGTTCAACTATTTGGATGAAAATTCATGTATTTTGTTGAAAATTCGTCTTTTTCGATAGACAATAAATCTTCTTAGTTAAAAATTCATCTTCATAGTTGAAAATTTAACTATATGGTTGAAAATTCGTTGTTTTTTTTTGGAAAGTGTATCTTCTTGATTAAAAATTAATGGTTTAGGTTCAAAAATTCAGCTATTTTATTCAAAATTTATCTCTTTTGGTGAAAATTTCACCATTTTATGTTAAAAATGCACCTGTTTGGTTACAAATTAATAATCTGTTTCCATTGAAGGTTCAACTATTTTGTGGAATACTCATCTTTTTGGTTGAAATATTAACTACAATTACATTTTTCGTCGAGAATTCATCTTTTTACATTCTCATCAGAGAATGTATTTTTTTTTTGTTTAACCCCCCCCCCCCCCCCCCCGTTTTTGTCAAATGTCCACTTTTTGATCCACTTTTTTGGTCAAGTTCGTTAGCCAGCCATTTTGGATAAAAATTCAAAAAGTGAGCACATTTTCAAAATTTTCGATACCACTTTTTTCAAGATTTAAAAATTCTATGTACGGACTACATAGAATTACAAGATTATCACAACAACTTTTTTAATTTTCTTAAAAAGTCGAAAATTCAAATTTTCACCGCACAAAAAATTATGAAAAATCAAAAATTTCATTCTACTGTCATACTATACAAGATACGAAAAAAGATGATTCAACAAAAATTGTGTATTCAAAAAAGATCTAAAAATTTGTTACAAATCACTTTTTGATAGGACGCGTAGTTTTGGCTTTATTCGTAAAAAACTGCATTAAAAATAGAAAAATTGAATTTTTAACAAACGACACAAGATACGAAAAAAATAAATAGACAAAATTTGCTCACCCAAAAAAGGGCTACAAATTTGTTGTTCATTATTTTTTGATAGAATGCGTAGTTTTTGTTCTAATCGTGGAAAATAACATTAAAAATAAAAAAATTTAATTTTTTGGAAAACGGCACAAGGTACGAAAAAAAAAAAAAAAGTTGTTCACCCAAAAAGGATCTAAAAATTTATTATTGATAATTTTTAAATACAAAAAGTAGATTTTCTTTTAATCGTAAAAAACAAGATTGAAATAAAAAATTAAACTTTTGGAAAAACGACATAAAAGACGACAAAAAAATGAAGAGACAAAAGTTGTTCAACCAAAAAAGATCTAAAACTTTTTATACAATTTTGTTATAAAAATATATTAAAAACAAAAAAAATCACCTTTTTGGAAAAAGGCCCCCACCCACCACCACCTGGAGGGGGGGGGGGGGGTGCTAAGAATGGGTGCTCTTACCCCATTTTGTTGAAAATTCGTCCTTTTTAGTAGAAAATTAATCTCTTTGGTTTAAAATTCAACAATTTGGTTAAAAAATCAACTATTTTGTTGCAAATTAAATTATTTTGTCAAAAATTAACTTTATTTTATTAAAAATTCATATTTTAACGTTGAAAATTCAGCCTTCTTCGTTGAAAGTTGAACTACTTTCCTAAAATTTCATTTTTAATAGTTTCGATATAGTATTTTATCGATTATATTCTTATATAGTTTTTAGACAATATTTTTGAGATAGTACCGAGATATTACTCGAAAATGGCGCCACGGGCTTTTTCATAAATCCAAACTAATTTGTAAGCTTCTAAATTTTAAAGTTTTTTTAATATTAAGTTTTTCATCACCTCAGCAATTTCACAACAGGTTATAAACTATTTTCTAACACCCCGAACCCATTTTTTCTTAAGCCACCCTCAATTGCCTCATTTACCACCCGCTTTCATAAGAGGACCACCTTAGTTGGATAAACATATTGCACATCCGCCTTCCTACCTTGATCCTACATTTACATAATGTAAGATAATCTTACCGAAACTAATATACGTCATCAGCTTTTACGATAAACTAAGCCTTCTCCCTAGTGGTTGTAAAACAAACCTGGGAAGCACCTGAGCTAAAATGCTTTTCACCCACCCCGAGACAAAATTTTAGCCTTATTTTAGGATTTAGGGAAGATGACAATTCGGCCCCAGCTACCTGCGTACGTTCCCCTCACTACGCAGCTTCCCCTCCCTGAGCTAAACTACTGCCGCCGAGCCTGGTCAGCAGGAGTCTTTTGTACCTAATGGGGACTAAAATGCGGAATATATCATTTTTTAAATTCAGCACTTGGTAATTTACAAGTATAATATTCAAAGTCTCCGAATTATAACGATTCCAATCATATGTTATTTGACGCGTGTGACTGTTGGTTCTCGCGCTTCGCGCTCGATAATATATTTATCTCGCGTTTCGCGCTCGGTCCTTGTATTTCCCCCACATTTGTGCACACATCTTTTAAAATTAAAGGTCAAAGTATCAACAACTGTAATTTAGTGATTGTGAATTCTCTTTAGTTAAAACTCCTTCGGCTTTAACGAATACATTCTCATCACGTACCTCGTGCTTCGCACTCGATTTTGTCCAAAATGCGAAACTTTCTACATTATATATTCCAAATAATTATATCAAATGTATATTACATTTATTTTTATACGTCGGCCTCTGATTGCTTATTAGATATTGCAAAATAAAGTACGAATTGTATTTATCATGATTACTTTAATATTTGTTCCTGATTTTGCATTTAATTTTATCCTTAGCTACCGTGAAATTTTTTTATCATTTCAATAAATGTATATTATTACAACTCATAATATGCATTGATATTAAAAACAGACGTATTTTCCTTGTCTTGTTTTTATAATAGAAAAATAGTGCGCATCCTATGAAAAAACAATTTTGTTATCATGCATTGTATTGCAACTTGTGTTTTTTTGCAATAAATTTAATTTGTTTATGTTCAATGTTATTTTTTACGATTTGAACCAAAAATATGCATCCCAGCGTTAAGTGGTTCTAAGAAAATTTGTAAATGTAATTTAGGCGAAAAACTTTGTTAGATAAAATGTTATTGTATCGCGTATCGTTTTTCCAAAAAGTTAATTTTTTCATTTTAAATGTATTATTATAACAAAAGTTTATAAGAAATTTCTAGATCTTTTTTGGTTGAACAACTTTTGTCCATTTATCTTTTTTCATACCTTGCGTCGTTTTTCCACAATTTTTGTTTATTGTTAATGTTATTTTTCACGATTGAAACACAAATTACGCATCTTATCAAAAAATGATCAATAAAAAATGTGTAGCTCTTTTCTGAGTGAACAACTTTTGTGATTAATAACAAATTTGTAGATATTTTTAGAGTGCACAATTTTTGTCGATTCTTCTTTTTTCGTATTTTGTATATTTTGACCGCAAAATGGAATTTTTGATTTTTCATTATTTTTTTATGCGATAAAAATTTGAATTTTCGATTTTTCAAGAAAAGTAGAAAAAAGTTTCATAACAATACTGTAGGGTGTTCAAAAAGAAATATTTTTCTTCTATTAACTTTTTTTCATATCGTCCGTTGTTTGGCTTAAAATGTTCATTTTTGTTTGTTTTTTGGAATTCTGTAAATGCTATAACTCCAGTAATTTTTGTTTTATCAAAAAAAGTCATTTGGAGAAATTATTTGTCTTTTTGAGTACTACGAATATCCGTACATAAAATTCTAAAATTTGGAAAAAAGTGGTCTCAAAAATTTTGAAAAAGCGCTCACTTTTTGAATTTTTATCCAAAATGGCTGGCTAACGAACTTGACCTTCATTCTAGGACACTTGAAGAGTATACCAAAGCCCAATCCAATCTGTCAATTCTTTCGAAAGTTATCGTGCTAACAAAATAAAAATCTACATACACACATACATACCCACATACATACAGATAGACAG
This sequence comes from Andricus curvator, assembly GCA_932195095.1. Taxonomy (NCBI): domain Eukaryota; kingdom Metazoa; phylum Arthropoda; class Insecta; order Hymenoptera; family Cynipidae; genus Andricus; species Andricus curvator. The sequence goes on along the minus strand of CAKNYM010052353.1, from coordinate 220,617 downwards.
ACACATTCGCAAAAACCTGTTTTTTGGGTTCAGAATGTCTCAAAACGTGGACATTTGACAAAAACGGAGGGGGTCAAATTTTACACAAATCTAATACCTTCTCTGGATGAGAATGTAAAAATGAATTTTTAAGAAAGTAGTTCAACTTTCAACCAAGGAGCTGAATTTTCAACCTAAAAAGATGAATTCTCAACAAAAAATATAATAGTTGATATTTCAACAAAAAAGTGTTAATTAAAAAAAAAATTTAACCAAAAAAGACGAATTTCCAACCAAATGCATAAATTGTTAACCAAATAGTTGAATTTTCAACCAAGAAGATTCATTTTCTACCAAAAAAGATCAATTTTCAACAAAATAATTTCCCTTTTTAGTCTAAAAAGGATCAATTTTTAACCAAAAATAGAATGGTTAAAGAAATTTCAACTGAAAAGCGAATTTTCTACAAAAAAGTTGAATTTTCTACCAAATAGTAATTTTTCTAACAACTTGTTGAATTTTCAGAAAAATAGGACGAATTTTCCATAAAAATATTTTTTTGAAAAATCGTCTTCTTTGGTTGAATTCAAAAGTTCTTGATTTCAAATAAAAATCTTTTTTTGTTGAAATATCGAATATTAAATTTTTGATTGAAAATTCATCTATTAAGTTGAAAGTGTAACTACTTTGTTAAAAATTCATTTTTTTGGTTGATGATTCATCATTTTAATTGAAAACCCTTTATTTTGGTTGAGAATTCAACTATTTTGTTGAAAGCTCGTTTTTAATTGGTTAAAAATTAATTTTAACTAAAAATTTAACTATTTCATTTTTGGTTGAAAATTCATGTCTTTCATTGAAAGTTAATTACTTCGGTTAAAAATTCAACTACTTGGTTGAAAAAGCGTTTTCTTTTGGTTAAAAATTAATTTTTTTAACTGAAAATATAACTATTCCATTTTAGGTTGAAAATTTATTATTTTTGGTCGTAAATTCAACAATTTGGTTCAAAATTCATTTCTTTTATAGAAGATTCATCATTATAGTTGCAAATTCGTCTTTTGTGGTAGAATCTTAATCTTCTTGGTGAAAAATTCATCTTTCTGGTTGACAATTCATTTCTTTGATTGAAAATTTAACTATATTTTTCAAAATTCTTTTTTTATGGTTGAAAATTAATTTTTCAAATGCAAACATAACTATTCCATTTTGGGTACAAAATTGATCATTTTTAGTTGAAAATTCATCTTTTTGATAGAAAATTAATCTTCTTAATTGAAAATTCATTTTTTGGATTAAATATTCAACATACATAGATGCACAGATTTGAACAAATTACAATAGCTTAAAAATTTATAAACCTCTGAAACAAAATAATTTAACACCTTACATTCATCAAAGAACTAAAAATATCCACAAAACGTCATAATTTTAAGTACTCTTTTACAACAAAAAATCTCTAAGCAAATTAAAATTGTTTAACCAAAATAAAATTACACTAGACATTATTATTATATAATTAAATCCTTTTGATCTATACCAAACAATCGAATTTTTCTTTATACTCAGACATATATTATAATGTAGAAACCCGCCTTATCGACACTGAGTAGGTTCCTACTGCAAAATATTTATTATATATAATTAAATTGTCCAGAAACAGAAAAAAAGTTTTTCTTATGTAATATTTAGTTACAGCAGTTAATAAAATACAGAAATCTGGAAGAAAAAAGAATTGTCAGAAGTGGGATTTGAACCCACGCCCTCATAGAGGACCAGAATGCCCAGAACTCAGCGAACAGCTGAGAAGGTTGAATGCCTTGAGTCTGGCGCCTTAGACCGCTCGGCCATCCTGACAGATGAACTGTATAGCAAAAATGTGCGTGGAGCGCGTCAAAATTTTCGTTATTATTTAAATGGTAAATTCTTTACTTGTTGAGTGGTTTTCAATATAATATAATACAACATAATGTAATATATTTAAAACATAATAATATAATATTTATTATTATACGATTAGGCTAAATCCCTTTCGTCGTGAGCGTATATCGTTAATAATATAATATAATTATATAAAATAATTTATAATATAAATTTATATATTCCTATTATTTAAAAGCTTGTTTAATTACTGTATTTCAAATTCAGTACAAAATAAAAATAATGTCAATAGAGACTTATAACTATCGTGAACTGATGAAATTATTCTTTTCACACTCACCAGAATTGTCCAAGAATAATGAATCAGATGAATAAAATACAAAACGAAAGTAAAATTCGTCTCACCTGAAACAGAAAAAGAATCATTTTTAGGATTTTTTTTAGTATTTTAAATATTTCTAGGTGTTAAAAGGGGAAAAATGATTATTAAATCTAACTTTGATAATGTCCGGATGTTAAATTTAATTCATTTTTTATTGAAATTGAAAAAAAAATTTAATTTTTTTTTTAATTAATTAAATTTATTTAATTTCCGGCCTGAATTTAAGCACACTTCAATATTTAAAGACTCAAAAATTTCTTCTTGTATTCATTTTCAAAGGATGGCTAAAAAACTTAACTTTTCGAAATTCCCTGAATTTTCAGTGATTTTTACCTGACCAATTTTTCTTTTCCCCTGACCATGAATATGCAAAGATCAGAATTTTAATCTTATAGCGTATTTAACATAGAATCTTTTATAAACGAAATAAAACAATTTCAAATTTCAAATTCATTTATTTATTTTACGTTAACCAAAAAATACGATTTTTCTATGATAAAATATAAATTTTCAACCCAAAAATACTCTAACAAATAATTAAATTTTCAACAAAATACTTCAATTTTTAACCAATTGGTTGAATTTTCAACCTACAATAATGAATTATCAATCAAAAAGACGAATTTTCAAGCAAAAGTTAATTTTCTACCAAAAAAGCCTAATTTTCAACAAAATAAATAAATTTTCAAACAAATAGTTGAACTTTTCGAACAAAAAGACGAATTTTCTACAAATAAGATTTTTTGGCCAAGAAAGAAAGAGAAAGTTAATCGAAATTGCTGAAGTTTCAAGCCAGAAGACAATTTTTCTGTGAAACAGTTCAATATTCAACTCAAAAATATTAATTTTTAACAAAAAATTAATTTTCAACAAAATAATTGAGCTTTAAAAAAATAGGAGAATTTCTAACCAAATAGTTGGATATTAATTTTCTACCAAAAAAGGCTATTTTTCAACAAAATACATGAATTTTCAAATAAATAGTTGAACTTTCTGAACAAAAAGACGAATTTTCCACAAATAAGATTTTCGAGTCAAGACAGAAAGGAAAAGTTCATCTAAATTGTTGAATTTTCAAGCCAAGAGACAATTTTTCTGTAAAACAGTTGAATTTCCAACTCAAAAATATTAAATTTGAACACATAATTAATTTTCAACAAAATAATTTAACTTTTAACAAAACAGGTGAATTTTTAACCAAATTGTTGGATAATAATTTTCTACCAAAAAGGCTAATTTTCATCATAATACAAGCATTTTCAAACAAGTAGTTGAATTCTCAACAAAAAAAGATGAATTTTCAACCAAAAATGGAAAAGTTACAGCTTCCGTTTGAAACATTAATTATTGAAAACAATAAAGAGAAAGAAATTTCAACTAAACAGATTAACTTTCAAACAAAATGACACATCTGCAATAAAAAATGAATTTTGAACGTATAGTTCAAATTATCACCAAAAAAAGACAATTTTTCAACAAAGTAGTTTAATTTTTATCGAAAGGGATCAATTTTCAACTAAAAAGATAAATTTTTAACAAACAATTTTTCAAATAAAGTAGTTCTACTATCAAGCATGAAGTTGAATTTTCCAACCAAAAAGACGAATTTTCAACAAATAAGATTTTTCAGCAGGGGCCTGCCCGAAACTTTCGTTTTTCGCAGTTGAATTTTCAACTCAAAAATATTAATTTCCTAACCAGTTCCATTTTTAAAGAGAAAATATCAAACAAAAAGATTATTTTTTTAGCAAAGAAGACGAATTTTCAACTTAAAAATATGAATTTTCGTTCCACAACAAACAAAAGTTAAATATTCAGTTGAAAAAATTAATTTTAAATAAACAAAGAAAACGAATTTTCAACAAAATAGTCAAATTTTCATCCAAAGAGATAAATTTTGGATAAAAAAAATAAATTTTTAACAAAGTGATTCAACTTTTACCCAAGTAGTTAAATTTTAAATTAGAAAACATCAATTTCCGAAAAAAAAATGAAATAGTTACATTTTCTGATCAAAAATTAATTTTCAAATCCAAAAATTAGTTTTCAACAAAGTAGGGAAAGTTTCGAACAACTACATGGATTTTTAATTAAAATGATCAGTATTTAACCAAAGAAGATTAATTTTTAACCAAACAGCAATATTTTGTTAAATATATTTTTCCAACACGTAGTGAAATTCCACTAAAAACATCTACCATTCAAAAACTTTTCCAAGTACAATCGAATGAAGTTGTCAAATCAAAGTTGGACAAGTAAAAATTTAAAATCTTAAATTTGAGCCTTTAAATATTGAAGTAAATTTAAATTTAAAAAAGTTGAATTTGTACTAATTGATGCTTCTTTGATTAAACTTACGTTTGAAGCTTTTAAAAAAATATATGTTTATAAAAAAGCTCCATACGTAATATTGAAATATATATTTAAAAAAGCTTTAAACTTAAGTTTTTGTTGTTCAATAACAATAATTAATTATCTTTTACTATTCTACCATTCTTTTAAACATTAAAAATAGCAGCTTTTTTTGTAACAGCAATAATTCACGCAGCTTAATTAAAAATTATCTCATTGAAATATTCCAAATATTTCTCTTCCTAGGTCGAAAAAAAAACTTTTGGCTGCAAAATTGGTAAAATTCTGTAGATTCTTGTAAATGTGCTTTTTTTATAAATTCGTGTGGGAAATTAAGACTACACTAAAATACAACAATATACAAAAAAATAGTCAAAGTAGGCTATTAGGACGATAATTAGGGCGTTCAAACTTCCCCTTCCCATGCTTTCTCCCCCTCTCCACCCTTAAACCCTCCCCACACTTCACAAATCGCTATACTCCTCCCTTTCCCGACTTCTTCCTCTCCTACTTATCTCCTTTCCAAACTACCCCAGCTCACACTTCCCTTCCTCTATTCCCCTTCCAATTCCTCACTTCACCTCCCCTACTTACCCGCACTAACCTACTAGCCCACCCCTTACTTCCGCTCACTCACCTTCCACACTTCCAATTATTTCGCGTACGTCTCCTCCAATTATTTTCTCTCACTTTCCCTACAATTCCTCCCCCACCCTAATTTCTTCACACTTCCCCTACTGCACTTTCCCTCATTTCCCATAACTTCCACTATTTCCCAATTTCCCCTTGCTTCACCAAGACACCTCTCATCATCACCCCTCACTTCCCCTGCACCCTCCTAATTTTTCCTACTTCACCTCCAATCATATCCTTTCACTTCCCCTACAATCCCTCCCATTATTTTCTCACACTTCCCCTACTTCTTCTTCCCTCATTTCCCTCAACTTCCACTACTTCCTAATTTCCCCTCGCTTCACCCACACTACACATATCATTTCCCCTCACTTCTCCTTCTGGAAAAAAATAAGACGAACAAAATTCGTCCAAATAATAGATAAAAGTTGTACTTTCGTGTAATTTTGTATTGTAATGTATTGAATTTATTTGTAGGTTCCTGTCAAAATGGTTTTTATTTTTATTTTTTAAATTATTCTACCAGGGTAGTTCTATAGTGCCACCTTTCGCTTCTCGACTTTGAATACTCGACATTTGTAGGACTCTAAAACAGAATATTTTAAATAATCTAAAAAAAATAGAATGGAGGGTTAAAATTTGGGATGAGCTGTGGGATAAGGAGTGTCATTGGTTCCCAGAATGCCTAATTAAGGTCTAAAAATATCCAAGTACTGCCTACTGCAGAAGGAAGTGAGACAAAGAGAAGTGCTACAATAAAAGACCGACCAGTATCGCCACAGAGATCGGCGAAGCATTGTAAGAGTTGTAAATAAATCCTTAATGATCTTGGCCCTCCTCCCTCTTTCATCCTTTCTCCGTAACCCTTTACCCAACTAATTATGCAAGCCAGAAAGACACTGACTGTATCGCGCGCACTGCTCACGACTCTTATACCACCCAATGGTAATTAATAATCCCAGGCCTTCAAGGCTTTTGCTTTATTGCATCGATAAACATTTTACCGCCGAAAAATCGCTTCGAGGAGGCTCAACCACCTTTAAAACGTTGCAAAAATATATTATACGCGTTGTTAAATCGGTGTTTAATGCGAGATAAAAATTTATAAAGATAATAAATTTTTGACACTGGAATGTACTTGTACTGACATATAGCACTTAAAAACATTTTAATGTTATTTACTATAAAAGTTCCGTTGTTTAGGTGCTTATTTTTCTCCATGAACTTTTCGAATGATCAAGCTGTAATTTATTCGAGAATTGCTAAAAATGAAGGTGCAAGAAGAAATTATTGAGTTCTGAAAGAAGCTGGAAAAGCTAAGTGACTATTTGACACTATTTGACTTTTTTTTTTGAGCGATGACACCATCTTGCTATCATTTCGAAAAACTAGCTGTGAATTCGATCTCGAGTGTTTCCACTATGTTTGTATTTATAATTATATGGTGCTCACTTCACGAGCAATTTGCTTCCCGTTAGCAAATGTATTTGCATCCTCATAGAAGAAGCATTAGTTATTTTTACAATAATAGACAAACCAAAGTGTTCATTTGGCTCAATTTAAAAATAGAAATTTACAAAAATACAAAATTACAAAATAATAAAAAAATTTTTTTTCCTATAATTCGCGAAAAAGTGCCAGTTTTTCCACCTGTTTTTGGTGTAAAAAGTGATCGATTTTTGGTCGATGACGTGGCGCATGCGCAGTGCCGACCTTTCCGGGCAACAGTGACAAAAGTAGACAGATGCAGTGGAAAAAGTAAATGGACAGTGATAAAAGTGAGGCACAGTGACAAAAGTAAATGTTATTTCGGGTGGGTTCGTGCTGCCTCGGGTGTACTCGTTCATCGTGCGCAGCCAACTTCATTCTATTTTCCGACTGTCGTCCCTAACCTAAAATCAATTTCCTGAAAAGTCTCGAGTTGTGTATTTTTTATGTACTTTTGTCACTTGGCAAAAGCAAAAAAACACCGTCAAAAGCCCTCAACTTTATGGACCAAATATTCAATAGTGAGAAACAGCTTATTATTACTGCCATATTATTGCCATGGTTTTGATAATTGACATTGTCATTGTTGCGTCAATCGACATAAAAATCGCCTTCTTTTTACACAAAAAACAGGTAAACAAAAACTAGCACTTTTGCACAAATTATAGAAAAAGTATGGTGTCCCACACATTGAAAAAGCGACGATTTAAAACTCGAGTGATAGCCACCCTCGCTCCGCTCGGGTAGCTAACTTCACACTCGTTTTAAATCTCTCGCTTTTTCAACTTGTAGCACAATATACTATTAAATAGAAAGACAAATCAGACAAATCAAATTTTGTATTCGAAATAATAATTTTTCGAGCTGGAAAAGGGAAGGGAAAAGTTCTGTCGCACCCTATCCCTTCCCCAGATTTATGATTTCTTTACAAAAATTGTCAGAATTATTCTATTTGAGAATTTATGATCAAAAAGTCTTTTCTATTCATGCGTCAACTTTGAATTATGTCGATGAAAAAAGTTTTTCTATTTGAAACAGATGATTCAAATATTATAAATGAGCATAACTTCCTTAATCTTCAATAAAGTGTATTAATATTATAGAACAATCGATTTGCCTCGAATCAAAGAATCTTTTCCGTTCTTGCATCAATTTTGAATTATTTTAGTGAAGAAATTTTTAATATAAAAAACCGTGTTTTCAAATATTATGCATTACCATAGCTTCATTACTCTTCAATAAAATGTATCAATATTATAGGTCAATCGATTCGTCTTGAATCAACACAACTTTTCTATTCTCGCATCAACTTTAAATTATGAGAATGAGAAAATTTTTACTATAAAAATCGATTTTAAAAATATATAAATGACCATAATTTCCCTACTCTGTGATAAAGTGTATTAATATTGCAGGTCAATCGATTCGTATCGAACCAAAGAATATTTTATATTCTTGCATCAACTTTGAATTATATTGGAGAAAAAAAGTTTTACTGTAAAAACCGTATTTTCAAATATTATGCATTACCATAGCTTCCCTAGTCTTCAATAAAATGCATTAATATTATAGGTCAATCGATTCGTCTTGAATCAACACAAATTTGCTATTCTCGCATCAACTTTAAATTATGAGAATCAGAAAATTTTTACTATCAAAATCGATTTTAAAAATATATAAATTACCATAACTTCCCTACTCTTTAATAAAGTGTATTAATATTGAAGGTCAATCGATTCGTCTCGAACCAAGGAATATTTTATATTCTTTCATCAACTTTGAATTATATTGAAGAAAAAAAGTTTTACTATAAAACCGTATTTTCAAATATTATGTATTACCATAGCTTCCCTAGTCTTCAGTAAAATGCATTAATATTATAGGTCAATCGATTTGTCTTGAATCAACACATCTTTTCTGTGTTTGCATCAACTTTGAATTATGTTAATGAAACAAGTTTTACTATAAAAAACCGATTTTCAAAATATACAAATTACCATAACTTCCCGACGCTTTAATAAAATGTATTAACATTATAGGTCAATCGATTCGTCTCGAATCAACACATCTTTTCTGTCCTTGCATCAACTTGAAATTATGTTGATGAAAAAAGTTTTACTATAAAAAACCGATTTTCAAAATATATAAATTACCATAACTTCCACGCTTTAATAAAATATATTAATATTATAAGTCAATCGATTCGTCTCGAACCAAGGAATTTTTTATTTGTTGCATTTGAATTATGTTAATGAAAAAAGTTTTACTATAAAAAACCGATTTTTAAAATATTATTAAGTGCTAAAAAAAGTGCAACAAATATTTTTAGAAATCCTTCGGTCAGTTTCACACACACACACATCCTGACAATTGCTTAGAACATTGTATTAGACATTTTTAAATTGAGGGAGGTTCAATTAAATTAATTTAAAAATTTTGGAAAATGTTACCATTACAAAGCAAAATTATAAAAAAGACACTATTTTCGCACAATTGTTCGCTAATACCACTATTTCCGTACTTTTTCTTAAAAACCGCAACATACCACTACATACATACAGACAATTTTTTCTGCTGTTGAAAGTCTTCAAATTATGCGATGGAAAATGGATTATTATGCGAAATTCTGCTTCAAAAATGTGGATTATGCGAAATTATGGGACGAAAAATTCAGAACCATAATTCATTTAAATATTCAATACTGGCATAAATATTACTTGCTTTTTTTGTCATACATAAAACTATTATTACGTTATTAGGTTCCTAAAAACAAAAAGAAGTTTTTCACTTTGATATTAAATATTTAATTTGAAACGTAGTGTAAGGGGGTCTATAAAATCACACCTGTAAATGGGAACTATAGATACAAATACCTCTAAATAAATATATAAATATAAATCACAAAGATAAATAATATTATATATATATATATTTATTTATATATTTCTACATATTTGTATATTGTATTATGTATATCTATAGGTGCTTTATAGCCCTGTGAGCTTTTTTCTCAATAAATAAATAACTTTATTTTTAAGCATAATTTGCAGTTTTCTAACATAATATTTTTAAAGTTTAAAAAATAAATTTCAATGTTTATTTAAAATGTCAAACTTTCGTCTATAGATGATTAAAATTCCTATTTATTTATCGCAGGCTCCACAGTATTTTTGTTATTCACCTCTTTTTCTCGTTTTTCCATATCAATGCGAACTGAATTAATAGAATCCAATAAAAAAATGTAACTATTTTTGGTTGAAAGTTCATGATTTTCGGATGAAAAGTTTACTATTGAATTTTTGGTTAAAAATGTATCTTTTTATGTTAAAATTTTTACTACTTGGTTAAAAAATGTATTATTTTGTCGAAAAATGAATAACATCGTTAAAAGTCATACATCTTGGTTTAAAATTCCACAGTTTTCTTCAAAATTTGTCCTTTGGCTTGAAAATTCAAGAATTTAAATGAAATTTTCTTCCTCCACTAACCATTTTTACATTCTCATTCTAATGAGAAGGTATTGGTTTTATGTAAAATTTGACATAGTCGGTTTTCATCAAATGTCCACGTTTTGAGACCTCCTGAGTCAGAAAAAACGATTTTTACGAATGTGTCTGTCTGTCTGTAGTCTGTAGTCTGTAGTCTGTCTGTCTGTCTGTCTGTCTGTCTGTCTGTCTGTCTGTAGCCACGATAACTTTCGAAAAAATGATCAGATTTGATTGAGCTTTGGCACACTTTTTTATGGCCGAAAAATAGAGAACGAGTTCGTTAACCAGCTATTTTGGATGAAAATCCAAAAAGTGAGCACATTTTGAAAATTTTTGAGACCACTTTTTTGGAAGATTTGAAAATTCTATGTACGGTTATTAGTAGTACGCAAAATGACGAACAAAATATTCTTATGACTTTTCGTGATAAAAAAAAAATTACTGGAGTTATAGCATTTTCAAAATTCCAAAAAACAAACGAAAATGAACATTTTAAGCCGAAAAACGCACGATATGAAAAAAAGTCAAGAGGAGAAAAACGTTGATTCCTGAACACCCTATAATATTTTCATGACAACTTTTTGAATTTTTCGAAAAATAAAAAATTCAAATTTTGATCGCACAAAAAATTAATGAAAAATCAAAAAAGCCATTTTGCTGTAAAACTATGCAAGATACCAGAAAAGATCATCTCACCAAAATTGTGCACCTAAAAAAGATCTACAAATTTCTTATCATTCACTTTTTGATATGACGCGTAGTTTTTGTTTTATTCGTAAAAAACAGAATTGAAAATAGAAAAATCAAATTTTCAGACGAATATTACCAGCTACGAAAAAATGACCCAAACAAAATTTGTTCATCCATGGAAGAGGTACAAATTTATTGTGACTCATGTTTCGATAGGATGCGTGGTTTTTGTTTTATTCGTGAAAATAACATTGACAGTAAAAAAAATCAAAGTTTTGAAAAAACAATGCAAGGTACGAAAACATATAAATGAACAAAAATTGTGCATTCAAAAAAGACTTACACACCCGTAATCAATTTTTGTGGTAAGAATATATTCAAAATGAAAAAATTAACTTTTTTGATAAACGGCACAAGCTAAACTAAAATGTTAACTAATAAAATTTGTCGCCTCAATTATATCATTACTTTTCATTTGAAATCAAATACAAATTTAGTAATTTGTATATGAAGAACATATAACACGAAGCACAAAGTGCGCGCTCAGTGTATTTACCAAATCGCACGCCGTAAGTGCGCTCCAACTTTTTTGTTTCTATCATACGGTTCAAATGATTTTCAAATCAAATATCGAGCGCGAAGCGCGAGTGTCTGGATGAGAATGTGTTCCTTAAGGTCGATAGAACCTTGAGTAAATAAAGTTCCTTTTCAGTCTAAAATAAAAGCAAATTTAACAATCACTTAATATGTAGAGGTTTTGATAATTTTATAATATTTAAAAACAAACTTTTTCTTTTCATCGAAGTCGAACACGAAGTTCAAAAATCTAGAGGAGCCTAGCGTAAAGCGCGATGCAAATACGCCCGAGCGCGTAGCGCGAGGTGAATACATAATCGAGCGCGAAGCGCGAGATAAATATATGATCGAGCGTGAAGCGCGAGATCCAACAGTCGCGCGCCCTAGGCGCGCTCAAACTTGCGAGCGAAGCGAGCCGCGCGCGAAGCGCGCCATGAGAATGTGCCCGCGAAGCGGGCAGATTTTTTTATTTGAAAATTCAACTATTTTGTTGAACAGTCATCTTTTTGGTTTAAAAATGCATCTTTTTCTCTCGAAATTTCACCTTTTTTGGTGAAAAATGCAACTGTCTCGTTAAAAATTAATCCATTTTGGTTGAAAATTAACTTTTTTGTTGAAAATTCAACTGTTTTGTTAAAAATTCTTCTTTTAAGGTTGAAAAATAAACTATTTTGGTAACAATTCCTATTATTAAAAATTTGTTTTTTTTGTTTCCTTGCAAATTAATTGTTTTAACTGATAAATTATCTACTCCATTTTTAGTTGTAAATTTATCTTTTTTTGTTGAAAATTCAACTAATATGTTGAAAATTGAACTTCTTTCTTGAAAGTTCATTTTTCTGGTTAAAGATTCTAAATTTTAGTGTTGAAACTTGTTTGCTTGAAAAATTAACTATTTTTTTGAAATTTCGTGTTTCTTTTTAGTAAAAATAATTTGCTTTAAATTAAAATTAACATGGTTCATTTTTGGTGAAAATTTATCTTTCTAAGTCGAAAATTAATGCATTTTGTTGAAATTCACTTTTTTCTTGTAGAAAATTAATATTCTTGCTTGAAAGTTCATCTTTTTTGTTCAAAACTGAACTATTTTGGCTAAAAATTAATTTTTTAACTGAAAATTTAACGAGTCCATTTTCTGTTGAAAATATATCTTTTTTAGAACAACATTCAGCTACTTTGTTGAAAATTGAACTACTTTGTTAAAAGTTCTTTTTTCTGGTTGAAGATTTTTGATATGAGTTGGAATTGGCGTGGTTGAAAATGTAACGACTTTGTTACAAATTCATTTTTTTAACTGAAAATTTAACTATTTAATTGTTGGTGAAAATTTGCGTTTCTTAGTTGGAAATTAACGTACTTTGTTGAAATTCCATTTTTTTGTAGAAAATTAAGATTCTTTCTTGGAAATTTATATTTTTGGTTAAAAACTGACCATTGTTATTGTAAATTTATGTTTTTTAGTTGAAAATTCAACTATTTAATTTAAAATTCATGTAGTTTGTTAAAAATTTAATATATTCCGACTTGAAGTCTTAAGCGTTTCTTATTAAATTCAATATAGTACCTACATTATTATTATTATCATTATAATTATACCATTGAGCCAAATTCACCTCGGGATAAGCGTAACTCACTTCCGGGGATCAAGGAATTCATAAGAGAAAAGTAAAAAAAGGAAGTGTAGGAGGACACGTATAAAGGAAGAGGCATGAATTTCAGACCAATCTAGAATTTTCGTGTTGCTTATTGAAGAAACACGTTCATTCCGCGACACCGCTCTGACATAGATCGCTGATCAACCTCCCTAGTAATGACCCCAGGCGAAGAGCTTCACAAAGTCATCATATGTCATAGATCACACAGAAACACGAAAACTGACTGCTAATCCCATTGTAAGATCCACACTCTTTACCCCAATCACGTCCACTAGGCAAAGCTCTCCAGGAGGGTCCATTAGTATCCAAGATCATTCATTTCAGGTGTCTATCACTCCGCTGACACTTTTGGCATACAACTTTTGCTTTCTCTACATCCATTCAACTTTTCATGCAAGCTCTTGCGTTTCTGTACATTCTTTAAGGATCCTCTTATTACTGACTTTATCCATTAGCGTTTTACCGCAAATATTTCACAGAAATTGCACGGCAGCCGCGTTAACTTTACTCCTATCCCTTTCTCGGCATGTCCAGGTTTCACAGCAAGTTCCTACTTTACAGATAACCTTCCTGTCCAAATTTATTTTAAGGAGTTGTTCCCCCCTCGAGAGAAGCTTATAACCAAAATGGCATAACTTTGACTGAGGTTTTGAAATTTTTATTTTCTGCTGGAACAAGCCCCATTGGACTAAAGTCACTCAGGTAATATTAGTGAAGAGGTAAGAGAAATGCACTATGCCAGACTGTCTGTCTGGAGGTCTGCAACTCTGTAAGTGTAGTTTTAGGTTGTAGGTTGTTGGTAGAACGACCTTCTAAGCTTGTTTGTCTGGTTGTATGGACTTCTTCGCCGTGAGAACTGGCCTTGGCAAAGGGATGCTGGATGCTGGAAGTGGAGACAATCAGACACGCTTCGAATACCTTGCGAGCTGTGACGTTCTTCCATTTCTTTTCCTCTTCCTTTTCATCTTTCACTCTCACTTCCTTCGTTCATTCCATTCCTATATGGTATTTTACTACTCTAATCGTTTTTTGCATTCTTCTCCGACTCAACATCGACTTAAGACTTGAGAATCCTTCGATGGCTTGTGTTAAAAATGGCATTGAAAATTCGCATTTCATTTTTTTAGTCTTATGAAAAATTGTTTGAAGTTCTTCGATTTGAGGAGATAAAAAAATTGTATTACAAAATAAGAATTTCGAATAACTATTTATTTGTTTAAAGGTTTCGAACACCTAAATACGAGCTTAAAAGTAGATTCTGAGATCTGAGAACAAGGAAATAAGTATTATCTTTGTTTTAAAAGTTATATATGAATATAATTCCCCTAAAATTATTTAGATTATTCAAAAAGATTTTTGAAGACTTGAGATGGGTCGAAGGATCTAGAAATTTTTTTTATTTTACATTTATGAAATTTTATGAAAAATGCGAGTCCGTTTGAAAAATATCCAGGGCTTTTAGAGGTGGAAAGACTTAAAAATCTCGAAAAATAAATTACCGATAGTGTAAAATGCCCGAAAAAATTCCCGACACCAGAAGATTACCGAATTTAAATACTTAAAAAAATGGTTTGTTAATAAATATTATTTATTTATTAATATCTAATACAATAATGAAATATTTTTAGAAATAACAATAATTGAAGAAAAATCATTTCCCCATGAAAAATTTTCTTTGAAAATGTTCGTAGTAGTTTTTTTAAACTATTGCTTTTGTAATAAAAATCTTGTTGTCGTATTGTCCTTTTGCATTGAGAAATATTTTTTTTCAATTATTTTTATTTTAAATTCAAACAATAATTTTAAAAAGATCCATTGTGTGGTGAGCCCACCCTTGTAGTTATTTACTACAAGAAACTATCCACCTAGAAACACTACCCGAATCGGGCAGTGTCACGCCTACCCTGAAAGGGAAATGGCTTAATGGTATATGGTATACATTGAACATCCAAAGAAATTTTTTTCTGGTCAAAATATTTCATTATTATATTTTTAATGAATAAATATGATTGATTAAAAAACACTTTTCCTAATTGTTTAAATTCGGTAATTTTCTAGTGTCGGGGATTTTATAATTTGGCAATTTTCTGTCGGAAATTTTATTATTTCCGAATTTTCTAAGACGCGATTTTTATATTTCGGCAACTTTATAATTTCGGAAATTTTGGCTTCGAATATTTTCTTTTTCAGAAACTTTACAGTCTCGGAATATTTATTTTTCGAGATTTTAAAATCGTCCCTTTAAAAGTTTGCAAGAAATTAACAAATACTGGATACATTTTCTGGAAATATTTCAAAGTTTTGAAATATTTTTAAACTCTTCAAGAATTCCTAAATATCTTTTAAAATGACTTGAATTGTTCCTCAAATTTTTAATAATCTTTCAAAATGAAAAAACTGCCTTAAAATCTTCCAGTTTTTTTTTGACATCATAAAATATGCGATAGGTTAAAATTACCAGAACATAAAAATTCCCTGATTATGAAATTGGCACATATAAACAATTAAAAAACTGTTGAAAAATAAAATAATAAATAAAATAAAGTACTTTTCATGAAAATATTTTAAATTTTATTATAAATTTATGATTTAAACCATTTTTTAATTGTTTAGATTCAAGAATTTTTAAATTCGGTAATATTATAGAATGTCAGGAATTTTATTATTTCGGAATTTTAAATTGTTGGCATTAATTTTACAATTTCTTTAAAAATTCCTAAATATCTTTTAAAATGACTTGAATTTTTCTTTAAATTTTTAATAATCTTTCAAAATGAAAAAAACTGACCAGAAAAAAAATTCCCTAATTATGAAATTTGCACATCTAAACAATTGAAAAACTATTTTGTTGGGCATCTGGGGGTAATTCCCGAAGCCATTTTTGGGTAGAATCCGAATCCGAGGTCAGAATTGGCCGATCACGTCAGGATTGTGAGATTTTGAGGTTATGTACTCGAAAAATGGGGGTTTTGGCTACTTTTGGCTCTTACCCTTCAAAATAAGCTTTTGAGCTGTTACTTACGATTTTTCCTTGCAAAGTTACGATCATTTTAAGTTATGAAATATATCCCCACAAGGTTATGAGCATTCACATTAACACTTTAAGGCATACATTTTCCTACTGGATAATTTCTCTTGACAATTTGTGCTTAGAGGTTTTTAGGGTCGCTTAGTACGAATATGAAGTCAGAAAATTAAAATTTTCATTTTCAAGATGGCGGATATCATGTCAGAAAAAAGCGATTTTTATTTCTAAGATGGTGGATTCACAAGGGAAGGGTACAACTGTGCACGGAGCAACTGTGCACGAGCCCACCTGTGCATGTCGGTGGTCACTGGTACAACTGTGAACGTTGTTCGCCACAGGCACAACTGTGCAACGGCCATTTTTGCACGTCTACATTTCGACGTGCACAGTTAGTAGTCTCCCATCTGTGCACGTGAATTGTTGCTAGGGTACCATCTGTGCACGTCTAAAAGTTGACGTGCACAGATGGTACCCTCCCAACTATGCACGTCTCAAATAATACGATCAGATTATAAAGTTGCAAGTACACGTGCACGGATGGGATACATCCAAATGTGCACGTGCACAGATAGGGCACTCCCAACTGTGCACGTCTTAATTGACACGATCAGGTTTTCAACACAAGAGTCCATGTGCACAGATGGGATACTCCCAACTGGGTACGTGCACAGTTGGGAGTGTCCCGTCTGTACACGGCTAACTGTCGACGTGCAGAGTAGGGAGTATCCTATCTGTGAACGTGCACAGTTGTACCACTGGCCCTGGACGTGCACAGTTGGGAGTGTTCCATCTGTGCACGTGCACATTTGTTCCAGTGGCCCTCGACGTGAACAGTTGGGCAAGTACAAAGTTGCTCCGTGCACAGTTGTACCCCTCGCAAATTGAGACGTGCACAGTTGGGAGTCTTCCATATGTGCACGTGCACATTTGGGAGTATTCCATCTGTGCACGTGGACTTGCAACTTTAAAATCTGATCGTATTATTTGAGACGTGCACAGTTAGAAGGGTACCATCTGTGCACGTCAACTTTTAGACCTGCACAGATGGTATCCTAGCAACGGTTCATGTTTACAGATGGGATACTCCCAACTGTGCACCTCGAAATATAGACGTGCACAGATGGCCGGTGCACAGTTGTGCCTGTGGCCAATGAACTATCTTAAAAATAAAAATTTATATTTTCTAACTTCATATTCGTACTAAACGACCCCAAAAACCTCTAAGCATACATTTTCAAGAGAAATTACCCAGTAGGAAAATGAATGCTTCAAAGTGTTTATGTGAATGCTCATGACGTTGTGGGGATATATTTCATAACTTAAAATGGTCGTAACTTTGTAAGGAAAAATCGTAAGTAACCGCTCAAAAGCTTATTTTGAAGGGTAAGAGCAGTTTCATATAATGCAATAATTTTATAATTTTGGGAATTTTCTATTTTGAATATTCTCTTTTTCGGGAATTTTACAGTGTCGAGAATTTTATTTTTCAGGATTTTTCAGTCTTCCTATTATCAGAAATCTTTTTAAGTGTTTTTAAATTTAATCTTAATGTTGTAGGGCTTATTTTAATCCTTGAAATAATCTCTAGAAATATGTTTGGTACATTTTCATTTTTAAAAATGTATTTAAGAAAAATATTGTTAATAAAATTAACAATTGTATACTTCCTGCATAAAATTAAACAAAAGTTCTAAGGAGATTCGTAGAATCTTTGAAGATTACTAGTAATCTTCAGAAAATTCGTTCATCCTTTTGGAAGCTTTCAAAATTCTTAAAAAACTTCTAATTTTGTTGTTCAAAATCTGTAAAAATCAACGAAAATTTTAAAAAATTGCCTTAGAGTCTTCCAGATTCTTTTTTGAAGATTTTGCAAATATTTTGAAATTTCTTAAATATTCTCTTGAAATTAATTTTTCTATTAAAAAATCATTTTAAATTTTTCAAGGAATCCTCAAAAAATTTTCATTATTTTGTAAACTTTCAAACTCCTTAAAAAGATTCAAAATTTTATTTATTTATTTATCAACTTTGTATAATTTGTCCCGAAAGATAATAACTTTTTACGATTTACAGGGGGGGAAATGTTTAAATGAATAAAAATTGTTTAAACAATAAAAAATTATTTTGAAAATACTTGGAAACTCGCCACTTATCTATTAAAAATAATTCGTGTTGAAAAAATTCCAAAAATACCGTCTTTAGCATGAATTTGATAGAAAACTGCTATTTTGCATTTTTTGAGGCATTTTCCGGGCACAATAAAAGGGGATTGAGGGTGTCAAAATTGAACGTTAATGGATGAAAATTCTTTCTTGAATACTTCTTATGAGGTGATTATACATTAATTCACAAAAAGTTTATAACAAGTACTTCTTTTTTCCATTTTTATAAAAATCGAGTTTTTTCCATTTAAAACACCATGTTAATTTCAAAAGTCTGGGGGCACGGAATAACGCTGAAAAAAATTAGATAGGGACATATTAAAAAAAAATCGAAGCCTCAGATTTTGTGGAGATCCCGAGAAAAGCTACAACCCCCTATAAAAAGCTCATTTTCTCCGGAACGTTAATTTCCCCAAGGTGATTTTATTATGAAGAAAATTAGTTTTGAACAAATATCAGATAGTTTCAAGTAGAAAATTTTATGAACTCTACTCATGGTAAGTTCTAAGATTTTACGTTATCTAATTTTTTCACAGGAATGTTGTTAAAATCTGCAAAAAGTCAGATGCAAAAATTAATATTTATCATAGTCATTATATGTATATATGTATATATATAAATATTTATATATATATATATATATATATATATATATATATATATATCATTAATATTAATATAATATAATAATATAATAATATAATAATGTATAATATATAATATAATAATATTAATATATCATTAATATTTATCATATCATGCCATGATTAATATTAATTTTTTGCAGCATGAACTGAAATGAGGTTTATAAATATTGTTTAAATAATCAATACTTTTTTATAATTAGATTTTTTCATATTACTTCTTCATAATTGTTGATTCCGCAAAAAAATTAATATTCATCATAGAAAAATGGTCAATCAACTGATCGATGCGAATCACGAGAAAATGGCATTTGTTCATTAATTTGTTTAAAACATTATAAATCATTTTTTTCTTACTCTGGCCTACTGGAAATGAATGCTAGATAGTTATTACTTTGGCTCAAGCTCTTACTTTGTCAATATAAATATCTTGAAAGAAGGTACATCTGAAAAGTTTGGAAAAAATATTGTTTATTTTGTTGTTAAATAAAAAATGTTATTTAGTCATAGTGAATTTTCTGCACCGACTCGTTATTCATAGGAGCCTTGCGGTAATTTGAAAAAAACATCAAAATCTATTGAAAATTGGCTTGTAGACAGACTTGTCCACAAAAAGTGCTTTTCGCACAGTGTTCCTCGGTAGCGTAATTGATTAACACTCCACTCATGGATAGTGGCGTTCCAGGTTCAAGTCCGGGCTGAGGTAGATTTTTTCTTGTTTTTCAAAAATTATTTGGCCCAAGTTTTAACATCGAAATTTGTATTAATTAAAAAAAATTTTTAACTCGGACGCTAACATCTTTATATAATAATAACATATTCCAAATATTAATTAGGAATTTTTATTCGTTTAGGGAGCTTAAAATAAATTGAATTTGGTGAAATCAAAATTTTTTAAACTTTGCAGGATCAATATGTCAGTTAGTTAAAAAGACGTCAAAAGAAAAGTACAATTTTAATTTATGAATAATATGAATTGAATAATTACACACAAGATGCATAGAAATTAAAATTTCAAAATTCATATAGCCTGCGCAGCTAAAAAATAACTTTGAACTAAAAAATTCCTGAAATATTTCGCTTATTATTAAAATAAAAAAATTAATTAATCATTGTTTAAGGAAACGAAATATATGTGATTTAGAAATTTCCCATTTTACACTTTCAAAAAATAAAAAACCTTTTTTCGATTACACATTACACTTTCAAGCGATGATAATGTAAAAAGTTCGAATGTATTCAAAGCTAAAAAGTTCTATGAATTCCACGAACTGATATAAATCTGTCTGTCTTTTATAAATCCATTCTAATTTTTTTTCTGATCATTTTTTGTGGAAAATACTGGGCAATAAAGTTTTCCTCTGTTCATTCTCAGTGAATTCAATCCCTATTATTCCCTGGCTCACCATTTATTTCAGTCCATGTAGCACATAGTGGTTTTACAATGCACGTTCAACAAATTTAATTGGAGAGAAAGAACTATAGGAAATAAAAAAATTATTGGAAAATGAAAAAAACAAACTATTTTTGACTGAATAATTATAATAATTTAATAATGGTTTTCTTTGATTTCAATGGATTTAAAAAATTCTAAAACAATTTCATGAGATATTATAAAATTGACATTTTTTTATATTGAATATATATATATATATATAATATTGAGAAAAAACTATAATATTAATTTATTTTAAACAGCCAAAGAAAAAAATTCTTGGCCATTTCCCGGTTTTTCCTTAATTCGAAAAAAAATTTCACGGAAAATGAAATTAAAATATTTGAACTCTTGATGCTAACCATTTTTTTATTTAAAATAATGAAAACTAAACTCTAAATTAAAGTACTCAAAGTGGAACTCTTGAATTTTAAACTTTTAAGATTGAAGCTTAAAAATTTATAAATTCAAAAATTGTGTATTCAAACGCTCAATGGAAGCTATAAACACTTTTCAATTACACAATTTTTTTTTCAGTATTTTTATTTCAAGTACTTTCAAATCCATAATTTTTCGATTATTTACACATCAAAATTTGGTTTTGATTGGAAATATTTTTTAAATATTCTCTTAAAATTATCTTTTCCACAATAAAATGTAAAAAAATAAAATAATTACAAATCTTCCCAGGAATATCAAGAACATTTTTTTATGATCTCAAAAGCATTAAAAATACTTAAATAGCTTCAAAATTTGATTTCAAAATGTACATTTTGTTTTAAATATTTTGAAACCTTTCGAATTTTAAATTATTTTTGAATTTTGTTCAAAACTTCTAAATAACTCTTGAAATTTTTCGATTTTTTCTCAAATTTGTTTTAAAACCCTGAAAAATTACAAAAACTGCCTTAAAATCCTCCAGATTGTTTTTTAACAATTTCGAAATCTTTGTAAATATTCTTCTAAAATTAATTTTTCAAAATAAAAAATAATTTACAATTTTCCTATAAATTTTAAGAATGATTTTTTTTATGCAAGCTTCCACAATTCATTAAAAGCTTCTAAATTTTTTGTTCAAAATCTGCAAAAATTTCCATTTTGTATTAAATTATTTAAAATCATTGCAAGTTTTAAATTAATTTTGAATCTTTCCAACTTATTCGATTTTTTTATAATAATAAGTATTCAATTGATATTTATATATAAAAATTCCACAATTTCACTTACCAATTAAATTTGTTTAAATAAAACAATTGAAATAGTAATAGGTATTTGAAATTTTAACAATTCAAGGCTTTCTATTTTAAAGAATTAAGTTTCAAATTGTTCAGTTTTCAATATTTGATTTATAGCTCGTTTTAAATGAACAGTCAAATATTTCTACTAATTAAATAATTGGTTTTTCTTAATTAAATTTTTTTTAATTAAGCGGGTTAGAAACGAAATATTTTAGTCTGAAACAATATCTGAATAGAATTTCAAAGTGAATAAAAACGCTAAATTATGAAGCTATTAATTTGAAGTTATTTTCAAATTTAAAAAATATTATTACTATTAATAAATAAATATATATATATATATATATATATATATTTATATATATATTAAAATTAAAAATCGGTGAATTCTTTAATTTTGAACGGATTCAGAATCGTCCTGTAAAATCAATTATTGTTTACCTTCTAATACTTAAAGTACAATTCAATTTAAAAAAATCATTAATTAATTTATATCAACAGCTTATCAACTGAAAATGTTTTTTTATCCCAAATTTTAAATTTCAAACACTTTTAATTTTTATTTGTTTAAATCTTCAAAACAGCACTTAAAAATTCTTTAAATTAAAGATGTACGCTGAAAAATGGAGAATTTTTTGATTGCAAGATGTTAGAATCATGTTTTGTGAACTGAATGATGTCATAATTAAAAAATTTACCAAGTTTAAATGAAAATTATTTTAAGTTTGTGCATTATTTCTGAAAAAAGATAGAAAGATTATTTTAAAATGCATTATAACATATTGTGATATGAAAATTGTGATATTTCAAGTGATTCGATAGATTTTTTTTCTACAAATTTGAAAAATTCTAGATCAAAATATAAATTCATTTACATTTTCCGGTTTTTCCTGGTTTCCGGTCCAGCGGCCCCCCTGAATTAGTACACCGTTTCTCTCAAAAGTTAAAAAATTATTTACATATTTAAATCTTTAAAAAAATGTTAAATGAGTATTTTTAAGGATCAGAATATTATTTATTTCAACTTTACTTCTTAATCTGACTAAATACCTAACAGGGTTAAGACTTTTCCCAATACTTTATTTTGCATTTCTCACAAGGCAAGAGGGAAGTACTGCATGCAAATAAGATCGACACTTTAAACTTGTTTTCTAAAAGTCACGACTTTCTAAAGTCAATTTCTGCTTTAACTAACTTTGGGGTTACATCTTGTCTTCTCCCAGCGTAGATGCACTACATGTATTACGTATACATACATACATTTAAAAAAAAACTAGAGCGTACTTCGACTTAAAAAGTTTCAAACCAAGTACGTGCTAAAGGGCACAAAGTAGGTTTACTAGTAATCGATTTTCCAAAACGAAAATTGAGTTCGTCTATACATGCTTTTAAACTTGGTCGCAAACTAAATAAAATTCCATTAATTACTTCTAGAAAATTATATTCTTAAATATTTGCATCGAAATACGACCGCATGGACGGGCACGGTCAGAGCCCGGATGGGTGACCGTTCGTTATTCTCGCTTAGTCGTGTTTTCACCGCGCTGAACTTTGAAAGGAAGGTTTGATGCCGCGGATGAATATGGGCACTTGATACTATCGACCGAACTCATCTGTCGGTAACTGGCTGGGCTTTTCTGGGTTTTCTGCAGTTATCCACTTCTCTCACCAAATATTCAGGCGATTGCGAGCACTTCTAATAAAAATGATTGCTTGGAGGCTTATAATGAAAGGTGGGGAAATTGGGGATTTGGGAAGGGATTCACGCTAGAAGGTTTCATGTATGACAATCTTCAGTGGGGGGGGGGGGGGTAGATATGTATAAACCCGAAAACGGTAAATATAGAGTAGAACAAAAAATGTGCATCGAAAACAATACTCATAGAATTCGTTTTCAGAATCAGCTAATTATATTAAGAGCTTTTAATATCAAAACCGCAAAATGCGAATATAATTAATTTCTCAAAACAGAGCTAATAATCTTGAATTCAAATGCACAGATGTTTACTCTAGAAAGCGGAAATTGTTCTACTGAAATGTTACCTCCTAATGAGGGGATGAAACTCATGAGATAATTTTAATTAAATTTCCTGAAAAGTACAATTGTTTCGCAAGCTTGAATAACGTAATTTTGACTTTTTCATGACACATATAATTAACAATAATTTTAATTAGGTTTTTATTCTGAACGAGATTATTAAATTAATATTAATAAAAATATATATATTTCATAGTACCTATTATCTAAAATAATAGTAAATAAGATTATTGACAATATTTTTGTTAATTTATGAAAACTGATGTCTTAATTTGTGATGATTTTTTATTAATAATATCAATTTAACAGAAAAAAACATAACGTAAACAAAATTATTTAAGATTTTCTTGATATTGTGTGTTTCAAATAATCGATTTCCGGTAAAAATGTTAACATATCCTAAAATTGTTCTAAAATTGTAAATCTTCCTTAACATTTATACCGATTTACTCTAAAAAATGCAAGCATAACCTAAAATTGTTCAAAAAATTTAATTTTCGAAATCCACTTACTTATTGGCCGAAAATTTTGTACAGAAATTTCGGTATGAATAGCCAGATTTTTTCAGTATACGTAGACACTTCCTTATTTTTTATTGAAAGTTTCGACTTCCGGTATAAAACTTCAACAAATAATGCTATGATAAATTCAATTTTAAATTAATTCAAATTAAAATTCGTAACATTTCAGAAAAAAATATTTTATTTTCAACAAAATAGATTAATATTTAAACAAATAGTGAAATTTTCAACCAAATAGATGAATTTGTAAGTAAATAGTTCATTTCTCAACTTAAATAATTAAATTTTTTTTCAAGGAATCTGTATTATCATTAGAGAATAACAGAAAATATTTAACGTCTTTTCAGACTAGATGGAGAAATGAAAGAAAATTTTTTTTCAATAATTTTTTTCTGAAATCAGATCTTCTCCTTTCGCTCCGCTGGGAATCGAACCACAGAACTACTGATTTCCGGTCAGGTGCTTTCCCATTAAGCTACTAGAGAGATCGAGAGAAGAAACTTTTTTCAGAAATACACGCAATATTTTGCTAGATGGTAGAAATCAAATTTTTCAAGGAATCTGTATTATCATTAGAGAATAACAGAAAATATTTCACCTCTTTTCTTTCATTACTCCATCTAGTCTGAAAATACGTTAAATATTTTCTGTTATTCTATAATGATAATACAGATTCCTTGAAAAATTTGATTTCTACCATCTAGCAAAATATTGCGTGTATTTCTGAAAAAAGTTTCTTCTCTCGATCTCTCTAGTAGCTTAATGGGAAAGCACCTGACCGGAAATCAGTAGTTCTGTGGTTCGATTCCAAGCGGAGCGAAAGGAGAAGATCTTTTTTCAGAAACAAATTATTTAAACAAATTTTTCTTTCATTGCTCCATCTAATCTGAAAAGACGTTAAATATTTTCTGTTATTCTCTTATGATAACACAGATTCCTTGCAAAATTTGATTTGTACCATCTAGCAAAATAATGCGTGTATTTCTGAAAAAAGTTTCTTCTCTCGATCTCTCTTTTAGCATAATGGGAAAGCACCTGCCCGGAAATCAGTAGTTCTGTAGTTCGATTCCCAGCGGAGCGAAAGGAGAAAATCTTTTTTCAGAAAAAAATTATTTAAATAATTAAGTTTCAACTAAGAAGATTAAATTTCTAACAAAAAGACGATTCTTCAACAAAATAAGTAAATTTTGAACCAAAACAAATTAATTTTTAACTGAACGGTTAAATTTTCAAGAAAACAGATAAATTTTCAATAAAGAAGCTTGATTTTCAACCAAAAAATACTAATTTTCAACACAACCTGAAATTGGTTCTACATTTTTTATCTTCTCTTCTTTTATCGAAATCGAAAGATTTTTGTAT
The DNA here is from genome assembly GCA_932195095.1 of Andricus curvator. NCBI lineage: Eukaryota > Metazoa > Arthropoda > Insecta > Hymenoptera > Cynipidae > Andricus > Andricus curvator. The sequence goes on along the minus strand of CAKNYM010052353.1, from coordinate 195,065 downwards.
TAAAAGTACCAATTTTCATTATAAAACGTCAATAAATCCGAAAATTGTACAAAAATGGTGAACTTAATGACTCTGAATTATAATCTGAAAAATCTATAACTTTTTTTATTAAAAATATTAACTTTCGACAAAAAACACTAACATAACATAAGAAAAAATTGTTCCAAATTATAAATATCCTTTGATATTTAATAAAATAAAAGATTACCATTCTTTTCAAATTAAAATGACTTTTGTTTGAAGATACCGACTTTCGACGTGAAACGCCAGCGTAATCTAAAATTTTCCAAAAATTATGAATCTTCTTTGAAATCTAATGATTTTTGAATAAAAATTTCAATTTCTGACAAAAAACACTAATACTATCCGAAACGCTAACATAGCCATACATATCGTTACACCACATTGTTAGATAGGAAAAAATATTTCAACTACTTTAACATTTTTTATTCCAATATTTGCCGCAGAATAAAAAAAACGTTCTAAGTATTTACTAGGAAAAAGGCACGTCAGCAGCAAAAGGCGAAGATTTCTTGCACTTTTGAAAAATACTCATCATAACTCACAAGATAACAGGGTTGTCTCTCGAATGCATTACTTATACGGGTGACACGAGTTCGCGATACATGGCTAAATTTGCCTCGAATGCACAGTTCGTTTCTCCTCTGCATGGATGCTGATAAGCCGACGAATTTCGTTTTTCTGTTCAGAATTACTTTCTCTTTTAATTATGCATTTTTTATACTTAATAACAGGGAAAAAGGAGATAGGAGGCAACAGGGTTGCAAGACCGATAAGAGGCGGTGCTATAAATTCATTTTTAAAATTAGCATTAATTTACACAGTTTATGGGAAAGTGCACGTAAGAAAGTTTCAGAAAATAGTCGGAATATTCAGTAATTAGATAATGTTTGAGAATGTTAACTTTTCTATTTTTGTCTCTTCGATCTGGAGTAGATCATCTCGGCATCCGGCTCGAAGGACCAAAATGAAAAGATTGATTTTTAATCAGAATTTTCACAATAAATAACTAAAGTGAAATGTAATGTTAATAAATTGCGACTAGATTTAAAACCTTCAGCAATATTTTTCAGGCAAGATGGCCGAAAAACTTCATTTTCAAAATTCCCTGATTTTTCCCTGACCGATTGTTCACTTTCTCTGACTACATATTAATCTTGTAACGTTTTTAACATCTTTTATAAACGAAATAAAACAATTACATCAGATTGAAATATTTAAATTTCAAATTGATTTCTTTCGACCAAAAAGGCGATTTTTCTACCACAGAAGATGAATTTTCATTCCTAAAGGAGGAATTTTCGAAATAAAAGTTGAATTTTCAACCAATAAAGATGATTTTTTAACAAAATAGTTAAATTTTCAGCAAAAAAGATTAAACTTCAACCAAAAAAGGTTGATTTTTTAACAAAGGAAGATGAATTTTCAATACAAAATGACGAATTTTCTATCCAAATAAATAAAGGTTCAACAAAACAGATGAATTTTCTACCAAAAATATGACTTTGTAACAAAATAATTGAATTTTCAAAAAAAAATTAATTAAATTTTCAACGAAATAGTTGAATTTTTAACCAACTACTTGAATCCTTTACCAGAAATATGAATTGTCAACCAAATAGTCGGATTTTCAAATAAAAAATAAATAAACTGTAACCAAAAACAATTGCATTTTTAACCAAATAGATAAAATTTCAAGCGAAAAAGATTAATTGTTCAGAAGACAGATGAATTTTTAATCCGAAAAGTTGAATTATCAACAAAAAGATGAATTCTTAACAAAAAATGTGATAGTTGATATTTTAACAACAACAAAAATGAATTTTTTAACGAAATCGTTTAATTTTAAGAATTAAATATTTGATAAAATAATTAAATTTTCAGAAAAATGGTAGAATTTTTAAACAAATAGTTAAATTTTGCACTTACGACGATGAATGCGTAAGGAAAAATGTAATAATTGAGATTTCAATCGTAAAATTTAATTTTCAAGCAAATAGTTCAATTTTTAACTAAAAATGATCGATTTTCAATCAATAAAGGAAAATTTAAATTTTCAGTAAAAAAAATTAATTTAAAAAAAAAAAGAGTTTCGAACCAAGTAGTCAAAATTTCAACCAAAGAGATGAAGTTTCAAACAGAATGATGAATTTGACAACAAGAACAACGAATTCTCAAAACATAATTTTTTCAGCCAAGATAGAATAAAAAGTTCATCCAAATTGTTGAAATTTCAAGCCAAAGGACGAATTTTCTGTAAAACAGTTTAATTTTCAACCAGAAAATTCATTAAAATTTTTTTTTGTACATTTCGAAAAAGAGGCAGGGTGTTTAAAGAATCAAAAATGAAAAATGAAGTCTAAAAAAAATAATTTTGTTCTCATCATCTAGTGAGTCTTTTCAGGTCCTAATCGGGTGCTGTCTAGCCTATCATGACCAAAAATGTTTCAAAATGTTGAATCCAAATATTAAATATTAGATTAATGTTTTAATCAAAATGAAGAATTAAAAAAAAAGAATTAAATTTTCAACCAAGAAATATTTCAGTTGAATTTTCAACACTAAAATATGAATTTGCGACAAAAAGTTAATTTTCTACAAAAATAGTTAAATGTTCAATCTAAAAAGACAATTTCTCAATAAAACAATTAAATTTTCAACCAAAAAGGATAAACTTTCCACAAAATTGTTGAATTGTCAACCAAATAATCAAATTTGTAACTAAAAATATAATCCCCAGGAGGAAGCAACTGCAAAAAGAAAAGAAATAGAAATGAAAATACAATATGCAAATAAATTACTAAAAAGAATATTATATCAGGGTGGCCACACAACTTCATTTTCAAAATTCCCTAATTTTTCCATAGATAATTTTTTATTTTCCCTGACCATTAATATTCAAAGAACACAATCTTAATCTTGTAACACCTTTAATATAGAATCTTTGATAAATAGAATAAAAAAATTTGAAACAAAAATTAAAAAATTTGAAATTTATTATCCATGACAGTTATTTAAAAAATTTTAAAGTTCCTCTTATAGAAATTTACTGACTTTTGCAAGATTTTTTCAAAACCCCTGATTCTTTCCTGACTTTCCCTGACCAAGAAAATACCCTGACTGTTCCCTGATTTCCAGGGTTTCTCTGACCTAAAGCCACCCTGTTCAGAGTTTAAAGATGAAAGTAGCTGATATTTTATTCATTGAGGATTTTTTGAAACACAACATGGATTGGGGGAAATTCTTCGTGATAGAAAATAAAATACAAAAAGAGTAGAAAAAGTGGGAAATACGATGAGAGTACGAAGAGTGGTGAGAAAGAAAGAGATCACTGGGGAATAAATTCTCCTGGTTGCTCAGTGCCATCACACAAATAGGCCATATAGAGGCAGAGTGGTTCCTATAGGTGGCAAGGGACCTCATTGGTGTCTTCGTTTCCAGACAGCAAAAGGTTATTTACTTTTATCCAATATGGATGCATGGTTCTTCGAAATGGTCTTTTATCACTAAACGTTTCGGTTTCCGTTTGACAAATTTGGACAACAGTTGACCAAAAAAATTGCTTTTATTAATTAATTAAATTAATAATAAAAATGTATTAATTATCATTCAGTGTTGTATTGCAAATAGCAGGAATAAGAGTAGATTTTTTTCAAGTTAGAGCTTGCGGGCCTTAAATCAATTACATAAAGTATTTGTGATGGATCAGAGCAATATACTCTCTTAAACTGAACCAGTGAAATTGTCACTGGTTGAATCAGTATTTTGAATTATCACTGGTGAACCAGTGATTTTTCCACTTTGACTGGATGAACCAGTAAGTGATTCAACTAAAATAGCGCTAATGATTCTACCAGTGACGCCAAATGATAGATTGAAACAGTGATATAGCGCTCCACGCGGGCAAGACATGAACCTCCAGTCGTCTCGTATGCGCGCGTCGCCGATCAGGTTCAAGAGAGTAGTACCTAGCGCATTATACATTAATATCATTAATAATATTAAATGTAATAATGACAAATTCACGTAATAATGATAAATGAATAAACAAATAAGGGGTCATACACAAATTACTCTCTTAAAACGAACCAGTGAGATCTTACTGATTTCCAGTGAAATCTCACTGGTTGAAACAGCCAGAAGTGTGTCACTGACAATCTGTGAGAATTCACTGGTTCATTCAGTGGAATTCCAGCACTGGTTTAATCAGTGAGGTTCACTGATTTCTGAGTACCAGTAGTCATCTGGTCGTACGCCTTGTCGTCTGTCAGCTGTTTAGGTATGACACTTATCATTCATCACTATTGTGGTGACAGTTGTAGAATTATCCTCTAAAAAACGCACTTTACTCTCACAACAATAAATGAAGGCCGTTCTGCAATATAATGGATATAATATGTTGCACCTAATTGTGGGAAGACCCGTCGTTATGTCAACGTGTCGCGTCGCTCAAAATCAAACCCAAGTAGCCAGGGGCCTTCCCACTATCAAGCAAAAGATATTATATTCCCTGCTCATTGCAGCCAGGCGCGAAATATTTATAAAACAAACACTAGTACACAATAAGGTTCGTTTTCACTCGAGAAATGCCAAGACCTGATCGGTTCAATCTATCATTTGGCGTCACTGGTATAATCAGTAGGGCTATTTTAGTTGAGTCACTTACTGGTTCACCCAGTCAAAGTGGAAAAATCCCTGGTTCGCCAGTGATAATTCAACATAATGATTCAACCAGTGACAATTTCACTGGTTCAGTTTAAGAGAGTACGTAAGGTTTTTTTCTGAAATGTTCACCCCACCCCCCTTAAACTACCGTGAGATTTACTCAGCCAGGGGGGTTTATAAAATCTCAGTAAGATTAGGGGAGGGGGCAATCTTACTGAGATTTTATAAACTTAGAAAGTCAAATGTGTTAATAACAATTAATAAGTATGTAGTTTTAAAAACGTACAATTTTATCATTTCCTTAGGAATACAATTTTGTGTAGTCCGACACTGTATTTTCAAAGCGAATTTTCCAGTTTTTAAAATTTAACGGTTTTGTTGTAAATTCATCATTTTCGCTTGAAAATTCAACAACTTGATTTTTTTTGTTTGTTTGAAAGTTCATCTCTTTTTGTAGAAATTTCATCTTCTTGGTTATAAATGCAAATGTTTGATTAAAAATTAATCTTTTTCAGTTAAAAATTCGTTTTTTTATGTTTTATAAATTAATATTTTTCAGCTGAAAATTCAATTCTTTGGTAGAAAATTCTTGTATTTTGTTGGAAATTTCAGTTTTTTGGTAGAAAAGTAATCCTTTTTATTGAAAATTTAACTATTCAATTGAAAAATTATTTATTTGGTTAAAAATTGGTCTTTTACGGTAGAAAATTAATTTTTTGGTTGAAAGTGCAACAATTTGGTTGAAAATTAGTCTGATTCAGTTGAGGATTCAAGTATTTTGTTGAAAGTTCGTCGTTTTTTTTTGTTGAATTCAACTGTTTTTGATTTAAAATTAAAATCTATTTTGGTTGAAAAATCAACTATTAAATTTTTTAAATTCATCTTTTTTGGTTGAAAATTCTACTCATTGGTTGAAATTTGAGCTAATGTCTTAAAAATCAATTTGTTTGGTTAAAGATTCATAATATAACTATATTGTTGAAAATTAGTTTTTTTGTTTGGTTGAAAATTAGTTTTTTCAACTGAAAATTTGGTGAAAATTCACGTTTCTAATTTAAATATTAATTTTTTTTTGTTGAAATACCATTTTTTTCTAGGCTGAATATTAACTTTTCTAATTGAATATTGAACGGTAACGTTTTTAGTTGAAAATTGAAATACTTTGTTAAAAATTCTTTTTTCTGGTTGAAGATTGGTGATATTATTTGGAAATGGTGTGGTTAAAAATTTAACTAGTTTGTTGAAAATTCGTTCCTTTTCTGTGAAAAATAATTTTTTAAACTGAAAATTTAACTATATGGTTGAAAATTCAAGCATCTGGTTGAAAATTAATTTTTTTGATAAAAATTCAAATGTCTTGCAAAATATTCATCTTTTTGGCTTGAAAATTCAAATATTTGGTAGGAAATTTATGAAATTTGTTAAAAATTTAGCTGTTTGGTTAAAAATGTATTTATTTTGTTGAAAATCGTTCATTTTTGGTACAAAATTAATCTTCTCGGTTGAGAATTCAACAATTTGGTAGAAAATATATGTATTTTGTTGAGAATTCGTCTTTTTTAGTTAAATATTAAACTTTTTGGTTGATAATTTAATTATTCGGTTGAAAATTTGACTCTCCTAGTGGGACCCTGTGGTGGTTGTTTAACCCTTTTATTTAATTATATATATACATATATATATATATATATATATATATATATATATATAATACTCTTGCTCGGACCAAACCATTTTCAAATTTCGCGCCATACGAGATTACCAATCACCGCCAAGCAGATGACTGTCACGTCAGTCGTATATTTTCATGACGTTTCACTGGAAAATAAAAAAAATATCAACTAAATATTTTCATCCGATGCCTTTATAAAATGCCGTAACTACCGTAATACAATTTCAGAGAACCTAATTTACAAATTTGTTAGAATTTACATTTTTTAGAGGATGCGAGAGAATGCAGAAATTGAAATTTAATTTAATTTTCACAATATTCTATGTATAAAATTATACTCTTATTTTAAAAAATAAAAAAATTCGCAGTGTGATTTTCAACAATCAACGCATAACGTCAGAAATAATTAAATTTTTCCTTGCTTATCATTCACATCCGATGAAACTCCGATTGCATACTTTCAGTGAGAAATTTAATTTATTTGCAATTTAAATACAAAATGTGGTCGTGATACAATGAGTTCATGAAAATTTACTCTGGAAGTGCTAATGAATAAAAACTCCTCCGATGAAAACATAAAAAAAAAGCATTTTGCAAGATCGAAATTTTCTTTTTAATTTTGAAAAAATGGGGTTAGATTTTGTAAGAACTAAGAAAGTTAGAGATATGGGGAGGTCGAGAATTCAAAACATCACTCGTTTTATTACAACCTTAATAAATATAGGAATTTAATCTATAATTTCTTTAAGACATTCCAAAAATAAAACACTTTTTTAGATTTAAGGAAAGTGAATTAGAAGAAATACGGCTAGTGTCACTTAAGAAATAATTCAGAGAATAAAGGAAAAGTAGACTTGGTATGCAATATGCAAATCTCCCTTTCGCCTAAAAGCCAGGGTGCAAAAAGAGATCGCGTGTCGACATAGGAGGAGCGAGAAATTAACCCATTTCATGGAAGAAGCTAAAAGGATAGCTAATCTACACAGATGTCTTGTTATCTTTGCACTTTTTAGTAGAAAAGTCGTAATGTTTTGTAATTTCACCACCCGGAAAGTTATTTTAAAAGCTGTAAACTGACTAAAAATAAAAAAATGCAGCATAGTGGTATGGAAATAAAATTTTCCCATTTGTCAATCTTTGATAATAAAAAAACATCAGGATAACATAGGAAATTTTATTTTTCAATTCACATGTTAATGTCGAGACCTTTAATTTGAGCCATCCCCGAAAAATCGGACTAATAGAAAAGCTTCGGGAAAAAGTGGTCTAAAAATCGAAATTTAGTAATTTTTCTTATTTTTCAAATTTAATTTCAGGCATATTCGAAGACTATCATTCTAAAAAAAATTCCAGCATAGTGATCTAAAAAACGAAATTTTCTCACTTTTCTAATTTTTTACACTGATAACAAAAAAGCAATGCTATGACATAGCTAATTTTATTTTGCAATATATTTCAATACATATTGTTGTCTATATTAAACGTAAATTAAAACATTAGTGATGAAAATTGTACCTTCTGAGAATAGTTTTAAGATCATTGAGCATACATTTTAAACTATAGTTCATTATATAATGTTTGGGCACTTACTGTTATTTTATTGTTATTTGCAATAATAAAATCAGTTTTTTACTATGGATCAGCTACTGAGACACTGAAAGGGAGATTCTTGCCGATTTTGTTTACAATACAACCAATAGTTTTGATAAATTATCCCTTAGAAACGAAAGAGCCTTGTCTGTCCACCGAAAAATAATGTGTGAATCTAACTCTAATTTCAGGGTACCATTTCCCTGCAACAAAAATTAATCTTGGTACTGTGAATGGTACCATTTACACAAGGTATCGTTTCCCTCGGACTTGAAGTACGAAACGTCACCTGCTGTCAATTGTTTTTACATGTTTGCGGCAAAAACAATAGACGGAAGTTTCGTACCCTAACTCCGAAGGAGATGTAACCCCATCTTGAAAGTTGGTGCAACAAAATTTATTCCAGTGTTTTTACTGTAGAGATGAATGAAGAAATTTTTTTTTTTATATCACTTTGCTGGAATCGTTTCTTTTAGTTTGATTGTCTTCAAAGATGGCTTAACTTGAAGGTCTTGCCATAAAATTTGCAATGCATCCTGATGTTATTTGTTATCAAAGATTGAACAATAAGAAAAATGGGGAACTTTCAAATTGAAGGTCTTGACATGAAAGTGTGCATTGCAAAATTAATTTGGATATGGCATAGTATAGCTTTTTTGTTATCATTGTGTAAAAAATTTGAAAAATGATGGTATTTTATTTTTAAATATTATTATGTTGGAATTATTTTTTTTAGTATGGTAGTCTTCGAAGATGGCTCAAGTTAGATACAATTTTCTATTTTGTA
>CAKNYM010052353.1:156255-186320 GCA_932195095.1 Andricus curvator | reverse complement strand
TGAAGGTCTTGGCATCAAATTTGCCAAGTCATTCTAACGTTTTTTTTTGTCATTAATGATTGAAGAATAAAAAAATGAGGAAATTTCATTTTTTAGGCGACTATGCTGGAAGGTTTTCTATTTGTCTCGTTTTTTCGAGAATTGCACAAATTAGAGGTCTTGACATGAAGGTGTCCACGAAAATATTTTTGTGGTTACGTCGATACATAAACGGCTATCACTCGACTACTAGGAACTTCTTTTTGGGTTCGACGTTGGGTTCAAGTTAGAGAAGAAACATTTCACTACTCGTTCAGTTTTACATTAAGAACTTTCATCGCAAAATAAGAGGAAAACCAAGATACCGTTGCGTATTTTAATTAGCATTCATCAACGTAACTGGTAATAACTTTCATATTTCGCAATAAAACTAAATGAATAAATTATAAAAATATGAATTAGAATCGGATAAAACAAGATGCCAAAGTATTTTTGGATACATTTTATTTTCAAACTTTAGGAAGACTATTTGTGTTGTTTTCCTTGGACGTAACATCCATCGACGTAGTCTTACTTTTTACTTTTCCTCACAGAAACCCGATTATAAGCTATAACTGTCCCGAAAAATTGTTGCCAAAAAGGTAATCAAAAGTAAGGTTTCTAAATAAATATTTTCAGTTAATATATAGAGGTATCGACTGCACCAAGCAGTATGGAATCAAGTTCGGGTAACTCCGTATGAAGAATCAAGTTTCATACAATCAATCAAATTCTATACAAATGTCAATATTTCATAGAAGCCCAGAATATTTTATTACGAGCGGCAGAACGGCCTGCTTTTCCATATACGAAGCAACTTTAACCCGATTTTTTGTATGGACTCACCCGAATTGCATTCGATATTGCATGGAGCAGTCGATATCAAAATCATCAAATATAATATTTTAACGCTTTGATATCAAATTTAATCACAAATTTGTTTTTAATCGGAAAAAATGTTCTGTTTTTTTTATTTGATAATCATTGTGTGCCTTTTTCTTTCTTATTGTTGGAAATTGTATTACATTGCCTTATTTTATTAAATAGGAAGCCCTAGTTGAAAGCTCTTTTTCAAGCTGGGAACAATTTTCTTGTTTCTTAATTTCCGAGGAATTAACCACTGTTGTTATCTGTTGTACACTACAGTTTTGAAAAAAAGAGTTAACTTTAAACCAGAAATAATTGGGTTTTCAACCAAAGAGACGAATTTTCAATTAAAATGAATCTTCAAATGGAATAGTTAAATTTTCAGTAAAAAAAAAATTTAGAGCAAAAAAATACAAATTTTCAACCAAATTGTTGAATTTTTTACCAATAAGATGAATTTTTAGCTAGGGTGATAAAACTTCAACCAAGAAATAAATTTTCAACAAAAGAATTCAACTTTCAACCAAGTAGTTGCGTTTTCAACGAAAAAGATTAATTTTCAACTGAGATTCTCAGTCTGAGAAGATTATTATTTCCCAAAGAAGATGAATTTTCAACAAAACAAATAAATTTTCAACTAAACAGTTGAATATTCAACTAAAAAACATCAATTTTCAACCAAATAGTGGAATTTGTAATAAAGAAGATACAATTTTTAATCAAAAATGCAATAGTTAAATTTGCAGTAAAAAAAATTATGCATTCGATTATGCATTCGATATTGCATGGAGCAGTCGATATCAAAATCATCAAATATAATATTTTAACGCTTTGATGTCAAATTTGATAACAAATTTGTTTTTAATCGGAAAAAATGTTCTGTTTTTTTATTTGATAATCATTGTGTGTCTTTTTCTTTCTTATTGTTGGAAATTTTATTACATTGCCTTATTTTATTAAATAGGAAGCCCTAGTTGAAAGCTCTTTTTTTAGTTGGGAAAAGTTTCTTGTTTCTAAATTGCCGAGGAATTAACCACTGTTGTTATCTGGTGTACACTCTTCCATTTGTAATCCCATGTAATCACGCGTAATCCCTGGTAACCTTGTGTAATCCTCTTATTGTGTTGAAAATTAAAAAAATTTGTTAAAAAGTCATTGTTTATAGTTGACAATTTAACTATTTTGTTGAACATTCTTTTTTTTTTTTTGCTGAAAATTCAACTATTTGCTAAAAAATTCCTGTATTTTGTTGAAAATTCGTCTATTGTAGTGGTAGAATATTGATCTTCTTAGTGACTTATTCATCTTTCTTGGTTGAAAATTCGTCTTTTATGGTTTAAAAATTCATTTATCATAGAAATTTCATATTTTTTTGGTTGAAAATGCAACTGTTTGGTTGAAAATTAATCTTTTTTGGTTGAAAATGTATGTATTTTGTTGAAAATTTATCTTTTTTGGCAGAAAATGTATGACTTGTTGAGAAAATTGTTGAATTTTTCACAAAATTATTTTAGTTTTGAACCAAATAATAAAATTTTTAAATTAAAAAGACGATTTCTTAACCAAAAATGTAATAGAAGACTTTCCAACTGAGAAGAATGAATAAGAAAAAGGGGAAAGACTGTGAAGCCAGCGATAAATAAATAGGAATTTTGATCATTTATAGACTAAAGAAAAACATTTAAAATAAACATTAAAATTCAATTTTAATACTTGAAAAATTTTATGACACTATTTAAACAAATTTTCGACACTATTTACACTACTTTTTATCTCTAAGGTGAGTCCGAGGCCTGTAATCCTGTAATATTGTAATCTAGTGTACACGAAAAATTGAAGTGGTCAACTCGTCGAAAAGTCCCCTGTGTGTAGATGATTACCCATATATAACATTTTAATCGATTATTATATCTGAAAAACCATAATAAAAACAATAAGTCGAACTGACATTTATTTCTTGGGATATTACAATATTTTTCGACACTTTTATGGAAGGTTCAATAAATTTCCCATGATGTCAAAACTCAATGAAAAGGAGGATATAGCTGGGATCGCAATTCAAGAACAAGATAGTGTATGGTTTTGCCCCCAAGGGATAAAAGATGAGAAAACCGTGAACACATGTCGAAGAGGTTAAATGGACCAGGAGAACGAAAGTTCAGATATCGAATGGTCGACGTATTGAGTGCTCAATAACGAAAAATCCTCATCAATTTTCCACTCTGGAATGTTCTTTTCCTTCCTTCTAATTGCTATTTCAATTATTTATTTTTAAGAGTACAGTCAATTTTGTTTCAATTAAATCAAATCATTGCATACCAATCTCATTATCAGCTTCAGATCAAAATAATCCACATTTGCGGATCCAAAATTCAGTAAAAAAATTAACTTTCAACCAAAAGGAAAATAATTTTAAACTAAATAGTTCAATTTTCAAACAAAGAGATGAAGTTTCAACTAATATGATGAATCTTCAACCATAAGATTATTAATTTTCAACAGAAGAGTTGAATTTTCAACCAAAAAAGATTTTCCAGGCAACAGAAAAAAAATTTCAATCATATTATTCGTTTTCAAAACAAAAAGATGAATTTTCAACAAAACCGTTGAATTGTTAGCCAAAAATAATGAGATTCTAATGTAAAAATTAAGTATTTAACAAACTAATTGAATTTTCAACCATATACTAAAATTTCTTAACCAAAAAAGATGAATACTCAACCAAACATATAATAATAGACTTTTCAAGCAAAAAAAAGTTTACTTTCAACCAAGAATAGTTCAATTTCCAACCAAAAAGATGAATTGTTTACTAAAATGATGGATCTTCATAAAAAAATGAGTTTTTAACAAAGGATTAAACTTTCAACCAAAAAAGGTTTTAATTTTAAATCAGCAGATAATTTTTCACCAAACAGGTAAATTTTTAACAAAAAATATTAAATTTCTAACAAAAAGAGATTAATTTTCAACTGAAGTGTTGAATTTACCACCAAGAAAGATTTTTCAGAAAAGCAAAAAAAATTTCAACTAGATTATTTAATTTTCAACCCTAAAAGATGAATTTGCAAAAAAAAAACGTTTTATTTGTAACAAACAAAAAAATGATTTTCTAAAAGAATAATTAAGTTTTCAATATAATAATTTAGGTTTCAACTACATACAAAAATTATTAACCGAAAAAAGATGAATTCTCAAATATTAGATTTTTGAAAAAAAGAGTTAACTTTAAACCAAAAATAATTGGATTTTCAACCAAAGGGACGAATTTTCAATTAAAATGAATCTTTAAATGGAATAGTTAAATTTTCAGTAAAAAAAAATAATTATAAGCAAAAAAATACAAAATTTCAACCAAATAGTTGCATTTTTTACCAATAAGATGAATTTTTAGCTAACGTGATAAAACTTCAACCAAGAAATACATTTTCAACAAAAGAATTCAACTTTCAACCAAGTAGTTGCGTTTTCAACCAAAAAGATTAATTTTCAACTGAGATTCTAAGTCTGAGAAGAGTATTATTTCCCGAAAAAGACGCATATTCAACAAAACAATTAAATTTTTAACTAAACAGTTAAACAGAAGATACAATTTTTAATCACAAATACAATAGTTAAATTTACAGTTAAAAACATTATGCTCACTTAAAAAGGCGAATTAAAAAAGAAAGAAACGCTGAATTTTCTACCAGAAGAGATGAACTTCCAAACTAGAAGAATGATTTTCTAATATTATATTTGTGGAATTTTGAGAAAAATAATTAAATTTTCAAACAAATAATTACATTTTTAACCAAAAAAGTTGAAATCTCAATCAAAATGTACTAGTAGACATTTCAACCAAAAAGAATTAACTTTCAACCAAAAATAGTTGGATTTTCAACTAAAGAGAATAATTTTGATATAAAATGATGAATCTTCGACTGGAATAGTTAAATTTTCAGTAAAAAAAAAATTTTTAGCAAAAAAATACAAATTTTCAGCCAAATAGTTAAACTTCTTGCCAATGAGATGCATTTTTAGCTGAAGTGATGAAACATTAACCAAGAAATAAATTTTCAACAAAAGAATTCAACTTTCAAACAAGTAGCTGCTCTTTCAACCAAAAAGATTAATTTTCAACTGAAAGTCTGAGAAGATTATTATTTCCCCAAAAAGACGAATTTTCAACAAAACAAATAAATTTTCAATTTAACAGTTAAACAGAAGATACAATTTTTAATCAAAAATGCGATAGTTAAATTTTCAATTAAAAAAATTAAGCTCACTTAAAAAGGCGAATTAAAAAAAAAAGAAACGCTGAATTTTCTACCAGAAGAGATGAACTTCAAAACCAAAATAATGATTTTCTAACAATATTGTTGAATGTTGAGCAAAATAATTAAATTTTCAAACAAATAATTACATTTTTAACCAAAAAAGTTGAAATCTCAATAAAAATGTAATAGTAGACATTTCAACCAAAAGGAATTAACTTTCAACCAAAAATAGTTGGATTTTCAACTAAAGAGAATAATTTTGATATAAAATGATGAATCATCAACTGCAATACTTAAATTTTTAGTTAAAAAGATTTATTTTCAACTAAACATAAATATTTAATTTTCCAATGTTTCTATATTGGGTTATGAATCTCTCTGACTTGAAAAATTATATTTTTTCCTTCAAAAAGTGTTTCTTCATATTTACGTAGTTCAACTTTTTGTCGAAATTTAATGATTTTCGGTAAAAAAAATGTATGAAATTTCTTCGAACGCTCAGGTTTGAATGTGCATGAAGATGGTCATGGATTGGTCGTGGAATAATAATTGACACTCGAGAGGCCATTGATTTTAAGAATCGGATAATAATAATAATATATATAATCTATAATAATATATATTATATATATAATATAATATATAATAATAATAATAATAATAATCGGACCAGGCCGTGCATAAGATCTTGTCCTGAAGTATGTGTGAGGATGAGTCGTGGACTGCCCAATTGATCCACTGGTATTTACTATGTAAACTGCAACAAATGTACTAAAATATTATCCAATTTTATTGGCAACTAGCTAAAAGGTGATTCTATAATATTCACAAATCGATGTCGTATTTCTGAAAATGGTGCTAGGTTGTTCGATGACCGCAAACTAATCTCGAAACGATACCCGATAATACTATATGTGCGGTGCACGTTCGTTCTCGGCGATCCCTGAGAGGTTTGGATAACATATTGATATTGGAGAAAAAGATTAATACCATCGCGATTCGAGCATCTCGCACCATTTGTTTCTGTTTTGTGAGAAGCGAAACGAGTACCAGCAATTTTCCAGCCTTAGTCAATTTTAAAATGTTTTAATGGCTTTAACCGACCACGAATGGAACCACTTTGCAGTAGTTCAAATTTCGGGAGGAGGAGGCAACACGGGTTTTTGACGATATAAATATTTGACGATAAATTGACGATATTTGCCCAATGCACTTCTCTTTGACAGAGAGAAGTAGAATAAATAAAAGTCCCTTTAGTTTATCCTGGAAAGGAAAAATAAAAATATTGTCACATTACACATAGACCTAACACTTTTGCTTCCTCATAGAGGAAGCTTTGTAATGGTAAAATTTTCCAAAAATTTGAAATTCATTTAATTGAACCTTCCTCAATTTAAAAATGTCCAATACAATGTTCTAAGCAATTTACCGGATGTGTGTGTGTGTGAAAGTGTGTGTGTGTGGATGTCACACT
Organism: Andricus curvator; assembly: GCA_932195095.1. Classification (NCBI taxonomy): domain Eukaryota; kingdom Metazoa; phylum Arthropoda; class Insecta; order Hymenoptera; family Cynipidae; genus Andricus; species Andricus curvator. The sequence continues at coordinate 179,702 of CAKNYM010052353.1, read as the reverse complement.
TTTTTGTGAACACGATAAATGAAAGCGGTTGCAGATAAATTGATGAAATTTGGAGGGCTTATTTTTCCCACTAATATCTTGAAACTGACTGAAGGATTTCTGAAAATATTGATTGCATTTTTCTTAAGCACTCAATAATATTTAAAAAATCGGTTTTTTATAGTGAAACTTTTTTCATTAGCATAATTCAAAGTTGATGCAAGAATATAAAAGATTCCTTGGTTTGAGAAGAATCGATTGACCTATAATATTAATAAATTTTATTAAACAGTGAGGAAGTTATGGTAATTTATATATTTTGAAAATCGGTTTTTTACAGTAAAACTTTTTTCATGAACATAATTCAAAGTTGATGCAAGAACAGAAAAGATGTGTTGATTCGAGTCGAATCGATTGACCTATAATATTAATACATTTTATTGAAGAGTAAGTAAGCTATGGTAATGCATAATATTTAAAAATACGGTTTTTTTATAGTAAAAATTTTTTCTTCAACATAATTTAAAGTTGATGCAAGAATATAAAAGATCCCTTGGTTCGAAACGAATCGATTGACCTATAATATTAATACATTTGATTAAAGAGTAGGGAAGTTATGGTCATTTATATATTTTGAAACTCGGTTTTTTAGAGTAAAACTTTTTTCTTCAACATAATTTAAAGTTGATGCAACAACAGAAAACTTGCGTTGATTCGAGTCGAATCGATTGACCTATAACATTGATACATTTTATTGAAGAGTAAGGAAGCTATGGTAATGCATAAAATTTGAGAATGAGGTTTTTTTATAGTAAAACTGTTTTCTTCAACATAATTCAAAGTTGATGCAGAATTATAAAAGATTCCTTGGTTCGAGACGAATCGATTGACCTATAATATAAATTAATTTTATTAAAGAGTAGGGAAGTTATGGTAATTTATATATTTTGAAAATCGGTTTTTTATAGTAAAACTTTTCTCATTAACATAATTCAAAGTTGATGCAAGAACAGAAAAGTTGTGTTGATTCAAGACGAATCGATTGACCTATAATATTAATACATTTTATTGAAGAGTAAGTAAGCTATGGTAATGCATAATATTTGAAAATACGGTTTTTTATAGTAAAATTTTTTTCTTCAACATAATTCAAAGTTGATGCAAGAATATAAAAGATTTCTTGGTTCAAAACGAATCGATTGACCTACAATATCAATAAATTTTATTAAAGAGAAGGAAAATTATGGTAATTTATATATTTTTAAAATCGATTTTTATAGTAAAAATGTTCTCATTGCCATAATTTAAAGTTGATGCAACAACAGAAAAGTTGTGTTGATTCAAGACGAATCGATTGACCTATAACATTGATTCAGTTTATTGAAGAGTAAGTAAGCTATGGTAATGCATAATATTTGAAAATACGGTTTTTTATAGTAAAACTTTTTTCTTCAACATAATTCAAAGTTGATGCAAGAATATAGAAGATTCCTTGGTTCGAAACGAATCGATTGACCTATAATATTAATACATTTTATTAAAGAGTAGGGAAGTTATGGTAATTTATATATTTTTTAAATCGGTTTTCCATAGTAAAACTTTTTTCATTATCATAATTCAAAGTTGATGCAAGGACAGAAAAGATATGTTGATTCGAGTCGAATCGATTGACCTATAATATTAATACAATTTATTGAAGAGTAAGAAAGCTATGGTAATGCATAAAATTTGAAAATATGGTTTTTTATAGTAATACTTTTTTCTTCAACATAATTCAAAGTTGATGCAACAATATAAAAGATTCCTTGGTTTGAGAAGAATCGATTGACCTATAATATTAATAAATTTTATTAAAGAGTGAGGAAGTTATGGTAATTTATATATTTTGAAAATCGGTTTTTTACAGTAAAACTTTTTTCATTAACATAATTCAAAGTTGATGCAAGAACAGAAAAGATGTGTTGATTGAAGTCGAATCGATTGACCTATAATATTAATACATTTTATTCATGAGTAAGTAAGCTATGGTAATGCATAATATTTGAAAACACGGTTTTTTATAGTAAAACTTCTTTCACTAACATAATTCAAAATTGATGGAAGAACGGAAAAGATTCCTTGATTCGAGGCAAATCGATTGGTCTATAACATTTATACACTTTATTGAATATTAAGGAAGTTATGCTCATTTATAATATTTGAGTCATCTCTTTGAAACAGAAAAACTTTTTTCATCGACATAATTCAAAGTTGATTCATGATATGAATAGAAAGGACTTTTTGATCATAAATTTTCAAATAGAATAATTCTGACAATTTTGGTAAAGAAATCATAAAGCTGGGAAAGGGATAGGGTGCGACAGAACTTTTCCGTTCCCTTTTCCAGCTCGAAAAATTGTCATTTCGAATATAAAATTTGATTTGTCTGATTTGTCTTTGTATTTAAAAAATTTTTTGTATTATTTTGTAATTTTGTAGTTTTTGTAATTGATTAAACAGTTATAGGAACATTTAAAACATCCTTGGAAGTCAAGCAAACATTTTTTTCATCAGTAGGATTTGAACCCTCGACAATACACTTACCAAATTTTAATGCTGAAAAGTTACCAAGCATGCTACCATTTAAGCCTCGCCGCTCAGTGGGAAAAAAAGACTTTTTTGAGAAAACAAAACAATTTATTAGTTTGTTATTCAACTTATTATTGAAAGAAATATAGAATTAGTAAACATACTTTCCTTGAATATAAATTTAAATTGTGGATTTAATTCCTGAATATCTTTAATTGTTATAAACAAATAAATGAACATAACTTTCATCTTCTGCATTTTCGGAATTTAAATGCATTAGTTACAGACATGTTGTTCTTAAATTGTCAAAGAATAAGGTTTAATCGCTAAAAAGCATTTAAAATTGATAATAGTTAACAGTTTAAACCAGTTTTATAAACAAATTCACTTAATTGGCATTTCTATGCCTAAGACATTTTTCTTTTATGAGGAATAATTTCTTTTCATCTAAAGAATAAAATTTGTAGACAATATAATACCATTCAATAACATTTGTCATTGTTATAAATAATGTTTATAAACAAATTCACCTTATTGGCATTCCTGTGCATAGAAAATTTTTTTTTCTGCAAAATCATTTTTTTCATCTGAAAAAAAAAAATTTCCCACAACAGTCTGACATCGAATGGAATTTGTCAGTGTTAAAATTCATTTTTACAAACAAATTCACTTATAAGTATATAACTGCTATTGTTTATATTGCTATGAAAACTTATTCGATGGAAATATTTAAGCCTCTCTACCAAAATTCTGTCATCTTCTGGCATTTGTTTCTAAAAAAAATGAATCCACAGAAAATAAAAATTGTCTATGCATACAAATGCGAAATAAGTGAACGCTTATAGAAATTGTTTGTAATATAAACAAATTTTGTTTGATGGCAATCTACTGTGCACCAGTTTTGTCCCTCAGATGAAAAGGAATGATTCCGCATAATATGTTTTTGATAGAAATGCAAAATAAGTGAATATGTTCATGGGAATTGTTTATAACAATGACAAAGTTTGTTTTATGTTAGTCTATTGTGTACAATTGTTGTTTTTCCGAAATGATTTCGCAAAAAAAAAAAAAATTGTGCATAGAAATGCGAAATGAGTGAATTTGTTTATAAAAATTGTTTATGAAAATGTTGTTAGATGGTGGTCTATTGTCTACAAATTTTATTCTTCAGATGAAAAGAAATGATTCTGTCTAAAAGAAAAATTTGCCATGCATAGAAATGCCAATTAAATGAATTTTTTTTTATAAAGCTGGTTTAAACTGTTAACTATTATTAATGTTTGGTGCTCTTTTGCTATTAAACATTATTATTAAACATTTGAATAACAAAATCTCTGTAACTAATGCATTCAAATTTCGAAAATTCAGCATATAACTAGTATATTTATTTATTTGTTTACAACAATTAAACGAATCCAGGAATTAAATCTACAATTTTAATTTCTATTCAAGGAAAGCACATATATATATATATATATATATATATATATTTAAGAATTCTACATTTTTTTGAGGAAATATCAATAAATGGGGCAAAATGGATAGTGCAAATATAACCAATTGCATTTTTAAAGTTACTTTTTGCATTAAAGAAGTTATTTTCAAATTATGATAAATGAAAATTTTCATCTCCAAAAAGGATATCAAAAGCCAAGTGAGTTTTTTTACCATTTTTTTAGTACCTGAATATTGATTGAAAGTAGTAAAATATTTAAAAACCTATTGACATATATTTTTAATTTGGCATCCTCTAAAATATCACTTATTTCTTAATCCCTCTTTTTCAATTCCAGTAGAATTTTTGAGATTTTGAAATTAGTTTAGAATTTAATCAATAATTCTAATTTAAATTATTTAAAAATTTAACGGTTTTTTTCTTTAATTTCTTAGAATAATGTATCGATAAATTTTTAACATGCGAAATACAATTTCAACTATACATTATCAAAATTCTAATTCACAATATGAAATCTAAGAAATGAGACAAAACAATTTGTTGTAAAAAGTACTGAAGCCAGAATTAAAAAATGGAATTTTAACATTTTTATCGGAAACTATTGATGGTAGCGAAAATATCTATATAAACACAGAATTATATTAAATAAGATTTACAACTTTTGTTAAAAAAGATTTTTGCCAAATTCAATATTTTCAGAAAAAAATGAAAAATAGGAAAAGGCCAATTCTATTGTTTAACTTTACCAAAATATTTATTGAAAGAGGAAGAAAATAAACGATCGTGACTTACGGAATTGACTTATTTGCATTTTTTTCTGCATTGTATATTTTAAAATTGCCTATCTTTAAGCTGAAACTCGTTCGAAATTAAGGAATTTAAAATACTGAAAATGTTCAAAATTGCATTAAATAATTTTCAATTAATAATCCTCAACATTAGAAAATAAAAACTTCGGAATTTTTGAATTTTAATTCACGCAAAACTATTTCACTAGAAATGCCAGTTTTGCCAGCTTCTAATTTATTTTCATTATTATACCATTAAGCCATTTTCCTTTCGGGGTAGGCGTGACTTGCTCGGTTGGAAAATAGTAGTGTGTATGGTGGGTATATAGGTATAAGGTAGGTAGGTATATAGGTGTTAGGTATAGATATTTTAGATTGATCTAGAATTCTCGTATTATTTATTCAAATGACACGTTCGTTCCGCAGCACTGTTCCGACCCAGGTTGCTGATCAATCTCTCTAGCGATCACCCCAGGTGAAGAGCCTCACAAAATTGTTATGTGTGGTTCCTCACTTGGGCCCATTTAGTAATAACAATAGTTTATTAACTAAATAATATCTTATATTGAATATTGATTTAATTTCATTTTTTTAGAATAATAAGAATTTAATTGAGAGGCAGATATAATGAGGGGTTTGAACGGCAAAGATGCGCGTAGAGAAGTCATGACTTCAGCTCGATGGGATCAGTGAAGAACAAATTCGCACAGCTGCCGTGGACGTAAGAGTGATTTATTCCGTTTTGCATACCAATTTTGCTTGCCTCACTCATCTAGCCGACCAGTCAGCCAGGGAGTTCCAGCTTCCGGTTTTGCACTACCAAATAAATTACCGGTACGTCCGGGACGAGGCGCAAGCGTCAAACGATATGTGAGGTACATAATTTATTTGAAACTGAAAAAAATTTTTCTCTACAAATATCTTGAAAACCGAAAAGATAAGTGAGACAAATTTAATTTGTTAAACAAAAGCATCCTAAAGAGAGTGAAATATAAAGTTTTATATTTATCTATAATAAGCCATTGTCATCAAATTTGATTTAAGGAGATAATCAATTTTCAATAAAATAATTTAATTTTCAAACTAAGAGATAAATTTTCAACAAAATAATTAAATTTTGAATTAAATAGTTAAATTTCTAACCTAATAGTTGAATTTTCAACGAAATAGTTCAATTTTCAACCAAAGAGATGCACCTTCAAACAAAAAAATAAGTTTTTAATAAATTAGTTGAATTGTTTGTGAAAAAAATTAATTTTCAACCAAAGAGATGAATTTTCAAAAAGCAAATGATTTTTTAAGAAAGTGGTTCAACCTTTAATTAAATAGTTCAATTTCCAACCAAAAAGGTGAATTTTCAAAGAATGATATTGTAGATATTTCAATCAAAAAAGATTTTAATTTTAAATGAAAAACAGTTAATGCAGAAAAATTTTTGTTTGAAAATTTATCTTAAAGACTTTTAGTGAAAACAGTTATACAGAATTTGATAAAAGATCATCCAAAAAATTACGTAAGACGATTCGGGTGGAGGGGGGCATTGAAAGATCGTACTAAAGAAAAATTGTATTAAAAAGATCAATTTTCAAGCAAAAATGAAATAGTTACATTTTCAGTTTAAAAAATTAATTTTCAACCAAAAGAACACGAATTTTCAAGAAAATAGTTGAATCTTCAACCAAAAAAATTAGTTTCTGATTGATTGATGAATTTGCAACCAAAGAAATTAATTTTTAACCAAATAGTTGAATTTTCAACATAAAAGGTGAAATTTCTGCCAAAAACACAAATTTCCAACGAAATACATGAATTTTCAAATAAAAAAGATAAATTTTCAACCAAAAACAGTTGAACTCATAAAAAGACGAATTTTCAACAAAATAATTGAATCCTTAACAACAGATTAATTTTCAACCAAACAGTTGCATTTTAAACAAAAAAGATTACAATTTTATATGAATTATCAACAAAAAGTTAATTTTTTACGAAAATAGTTGAATTTTCGACCCAAAAAGATGATTTTTCAACAAAACCGTTGAATCCTTAACCAAAGAAGATTAATTTCCAACCAAACAGTTGCATTTTTAACCAAACAGTTCATTTTTTATAAAAAAAATGAATTTTAAACAAAATATATAAATTACTAACTAAGTAATTGAATTTTCATTTAGATAAGATGAATTATCAACAAAATATGTGGTTAAATTTTCAACCAAGAAAGATTTCAGTTGAATTTTCAACAAAAATTTAGTTTTCTACCAAAATAGTTTAAATTTTTACCCAAAAAGACGATTTAAAAAAAAAAGAGATTAATTTTCAACCAAAGAAGATTAATTTCCAACGAAACAGTTACATTTTCAACAAAAAATTCATTTTCTACCACAGAAGACATATTTTCTACAAAATACATAAATTTTCAACCAAATCGTTGAATTTTCAATTTGAAAAGATCAAGTTTCAACAAAACAGTTAAACTTTAAATCAACGAGATAAATCTTTACCTATAATAAATTGCATTTTTACCCAAAAAGATTTAATTTCTACCAAACCAGAGGAATTTTCGAACGAAAAGACGAATCTTCTAAAAAATAGTTGAATTATCAACCATCAACGATTTCAATTAAATTTTTAACACGAAGATACGAATTTTCAACAAAAAATTAATTTTTTACCAAAATAGTGGAATTTTTCACCCAACAAGACGATTTTTCAATGGAATCGTTGAATTTTCAACCAAAAAGGATGAGCTTTTAACCAAATTTGTGAATTTCTTAACAAATAATACATTTTTTAATTTAAGATATAATCTTCAGGAGGAAGGAACTGCAAAAATAAGAACAAATAGAAATACAAGGCAAATAAATTACTAACAAGAATATTATATCAGTGTGGCCGCAAAACTTCAAATTTCAAAATTCCATAAGTTTTCCCTGGCCTTTTCACTGACCAATAGCATTCTCTGATCGAATCCCTGGTTTCTAAGTTCTAAGAGGCCAGCCTCTAATGTGGTCTTTCGAATAATTTATAAATTTGTATTCATTAGTTTTACAATTTCGTTTGACGCTAATAGTGCTTTTAAAAATGGTCAAGATTGAAAATTTCCGTAAGTGGCCAATTATACCGATTACCTTATCTTCAATGAACTTAGAATTTTATCTAAAACATTTTAGTCTATAAATAACGTGGTGAAAACAAGTTCCTCGCCTATATCATCAGTATCCTCGAGGGTTTTTCCTCTCCAAGCAGCCGTGAAAGTATATCGTTTCCTTTTTCAACCCTTCTCAGTAAACGTTATAGGGAACATCCCCAGAATTCTTTACGATAGGACATGGAAGTAAACCTGTCTTAGAGCTGAGGAGAAACTGAAGATACCCAGTACCCACCTGTGGTAATAATGAATGATTTCGAAGATAATGGGCGACGTTATCGTAGCTACTGAGTGGTTGGATTCTCGTCTATCAAGCCTATTTCTAACGATCACTTGGCTGATGCTGTTAGTGATATACTCCTCCTAAGTACCAACGTAAGTATACCTATCCCACTGTAAGACTTACAAATTGGCAAGCCTTATACTTCAAGGCCTATTGTCAGATCTTATGTTCTGATAGGACTGAATAGAAGTGACTTCATGAGCTGATACCACTGATTGTTGTCTATGTGCTGTCCAATAGTTGTCACAACTTGTATTCTACTCGTGTTCATCATAATTATGATTGTAATACCTAAGCCGCGATTGATTGACCACAAAGACATGAGATATCGCCGCCTCAAAGTTGTATTCCCACAACTGTCAAACTGAGAAAATGAGGTACAAAGTTTAACCATATACAGGGATCACGGCGCAAAAAGAGCTAACAAAAATTAGTCAAAGCTTTGTGCCTACAAAAAAGGGTTTCGTAGCCTATTAAAACGTAAATAAGTCTTTCAAACCTCCCCCTCCAGTACTTTCCTCCCCTACTCCCCTACACTCCCAACCCTCCCCTACCCACACTTCAAACTTCGCTTCCCTTCCCTTCCCCAACTTCTTCATCATCTACTTCCAACTCTCCACACTTCCCCAGATAACACTCTCCTTCCCCTACTTCTTCAACTCATATTTTCCCTCACTTCCAAAACCCTCATTCCCCCTCACTTTGTTTGCCTCGCTCATTTTCCCTCCTCACACTTCCTCTACTTTCCCTACTACCCACCCTTCATTCCACTACACTTCTCCTACACACCACGTTCCCTAGTTACCCTATCCTAATTTTTTCTACTTCTACTTCCCATCCACTCATTTCCCTTCACTTTCACTAATTCCACTCCCATAATTTGGGCTCATTTCTCCTACTTCCCCACACCTCATTTCCCCCACTTATTCTATGTATTCTGCTCCCCTTATTTTCCTCAGTTCCTCTCTCTTTCTCTTCCCCCCCCCCCCCCATAATTTCCTTTCAGTTTCCCTACTTCACCATCCCTCATTTCCCCTACCATAATTTCCTCCCACCTCCTTTATTTTCTGTCATATCCCCTACTTCGCCCCTCATTTCCTGACATTTCCTCTACTTCCTCTCTCGGAATGTTACTTTACCTCCCCTACTACCCCTAGTTCCCCTCCCATAACTTCCCCTGTTTCACTAACCTTCATTTCTCCTCAATTCCCCTTCTTCCCCGCCAATAATTCCCCTTACTTCTCCTACTCCCCCTGTCATAATTTCCCCTGCTTCCCCTCCTATCATTTCTCCTCACTTTTCATACTTGTAAAATATACGACGGACGCACGGACGCCCGACCAAAACTATAAGGGTTTCTGCACGGGGTTACGAAACCCAGAAAAGGGGAAATGAAGTAATTTTTCACGCAAAAGGAGAAGAATAAAGATTTATTTTTACATTTAGAAAAGGAGAAACAATCGTTTTAAAAGAAATTCTCTAAAGTTTTATAGCAATTCGTTAAAACCGATTGAAATCGTAAAAATCGATTGAAAGAAGTAGAAATCATTTGAAATTCCTTGGATATGAATTAAATTAAAATTATTGAACCTATACAGATAAATTTTCAATAAAAATGCAAATTTTTGAACAAGAATTGCATTATGAAACAAGAAAGAACAAAAAGTTTGTAAAAAATTCAATTTTCAAGCTGAAAAGATGTTTTTATAACAGAACAGTTGCATTTTTAATCAAATAGTAGAATCTTCAACCTACCGAAATATGAATTTCTAACAAAAAGTTGTGGTTTCTAACAGAATATGAATTTTCAACAAAATATCATAATGTGTCCCCTAAGGGTTTATATGACTTCCATTTCTTACAACACTTCCTTCTACATGTTTTATAAAATCTTATCTTCACTATTTACAGTTATTTACACCTATTTACAGAAAATCTTACATCTATATCCTTATTTCTATTTTTGGTGATAGCGCAATTTGGGACGTGTTAGTGAACGAGTAAGCGAGCGATCGAAAGCGAGAGTGCAATGAGAGAGAGACAGACAGAGAGAGAGAGAGAGAGAGAGAGAGCGATAACGCAAACGCAACTTAATTTACTTATGCTATTACATAACCATTACTTACAAATCTTTACGCTTCTAATTTAAGCGACTTCCGTTTCCTTTTTCTTTCACTTCTCTTGTAACTCCATTTTGCCATTTTTTTGCATCAATTCTTTCATTCTTTCTCATTTGCTCCCCTAGCACCCTCTAACTCCTTCATCCACTCTTCCCCCAAACCATCCTCCCCTAGAATCTTTACCACATTCTCTTGCCAGCTTCCTTTATCTTCCATTCCTCTCCTACATCCTTCCCATACATGCTCCCATGTTTCCTCTTCCCATTCACAGATTCTGCACTTCCTGTTCTCTTTCTTTTCCCAATACATACCTGCCCTTACCTCATTCCTCAATCTAAACCTTGCTATTCTGGTCCATCTTTTCTCTCCCAATCCCTTTTCTAAATACTTTGGTACTCCTTCCCTTTCTATCATCTTATACCATTTATTATATTTTGATTCCTCAATCATCCCCCATCTTTCTATTAATTGACTTTCCCTATCCTTTTCTTCCACTTCTTCATAGTTGACTCCAGTCCCGTGTTCTATACCTCTAGCCTTAAAGAACTCCCTCCTTTCTTCTTCCCATCTCGTTAATTCCATCGCCCTCCCTCTCCTTTCTTCTACCTCCATCAAACACTTTCTCGCTAACTCCCCTCCCTTTCACTCCCACAGCTTCGTCTCAAAATTCCAGGCCCTCTTTCCCGTTCTAGTACTTAATTTATCCCTTTGCGCTTCTTCTCTCACCATATATCCCGGTGTCCTCCAGTCTACCCCTAGCGTCCACGTTATATACCTTTCATGTAAACTCTCAATCTCTTTCCTTTCTTTCCATTCCCATATCTCTGCTCCATAACCTAATACCGGCCATACCAGCGTATCAAATAACCAGATTCTCCTTCTCCAATTTTTTTTAAACCTTCTTTTTCCTATTTCCCATATCTGTTTCATTACCCCTGCTGCTTTTTTATCCTTTTTCGTATATGAGCTCTATGATCTCCATTTGCTTGCAAGGTATATCCCAAATACTTAAACTCTTTTACTTCTTCTAATTTTATTCCCTTCAATCTCCCCGTCCATTCTTTCTTTCTTCCCCCTCCTTTTCTAAACCTCATTATCTTTGTCTTTTCTACATTTAAATTCAACTTTTTTCCATCTAAGTATTTCTCTAATCCTGTAATTGAGCCCGCCATCCCTTCTTCATCCTCTGCCATCAACATTATATCGTCTGCGCATGCCAGTGTATATATCTTTACGTTCCCTATCCTAACTCCTCCCCATCCTTTTCTCTTCATTTCTTCTTCCAAGTCTGATATATATATATATATATATATATATATATATATATTTAATAAAAGTGGGCTCAGAGAACATCCTTGGCTTACTCCTCTCACCAACCAGAAACTATCTCCTACTTGCTCTCCTACCTATACCTTGCTTTTTGTCTCTCTAAAAATTTGCGATACTCTCTTTATCAATTCCTCTCGTATCCCCTTTTTCACCATAACTTTTTCTTGAACTTTATCTTGAAAACAGAAGAAAAAAAATAAATTCTTTGAAAAAAGGGGGAAAAATTGAATAGGTTAAAAAGTGTAAAGTCAGTGACATCCAAGTAGGTTCCTTTTAGAATATTTTCAAGATGTGTAAAAGGAATATGTCCAACAAAGGCTATAATGTAACTCTTATCTGTCGTTTTTATGCAAAATGATAGTGCTTTCAGGTGATAAATTGATCGTCTTAAAAATCGGTGACAAAAAAGTAAAAAAATTGGATTGCTTCTGAAACGTTACAAACTGCGTTACACCTTCAATTGAGATTTTTTTAAATTCCATAAAATTGTCTCGATCCCCTCGGCAGTAGATATTTACGAGCGAGTAATGTTTATAATAAAGAGCATTCAATGACCTCAAAATGCAGTTCTGGGATGTTTGTCGGTGAAACATTGTCCTTCACGTATGTTGCATTCGACAACTGGTTTCTAATAAGCTTCGAGCAATACAAGATTCCTCGAAGTAGGCGTTACTGTTCGCGGCTGTTTCTTATCAGCGACTCGTAGGTAGACTTGGGCGTTATAAGCCACAGGGGATAAATTTATATTGCAATATTTTCATTTTCAAATCATAATAATAAAACCAATTGGCAGCAAAACGAACATTTATTTAAACTCAAGTACTTTGGAATGGAGGTTTCTAATGTGTCCCCAAAGGCTTTAGATTTTTCTTGTACATCTCCTCAATTCCTTTATACACACCCCCAACACACTTACTTGGTGGTGGGAGGGGGACCTACAGTTTGAGGTGGGTTCCAAACCACCAAGAACAACGGCTTTAAGCACTTAGAGAACCTTTTTCTGTAGAGGTACCGGTCTCGAGACTCTCTGGGGATGAACAACTCCCTTGCTGCCGAGGCTCTTCCAGAGTGCGAGGTAGGAATCGAAACCGCAAGCCGACGGAGTGGGTCCAAAGCCCCCACGATCATCATCCCACTTAACTAAAGTAATTAAAAAATAAATAATATCTAAAAATAGTTTTCACTGGGGAATAGACTGCACTGATTAGTGGCCCTACATAAATTATGTAAAGTCTTATAGATTGGGGGGGGGGGGGAGGTCAACGATTTTCCTATGTTGACATAGGAAGCGTCCATATGTAACACTTGTAACACATGTAACATTTGTAAAACGTAACAAATCTCTGAATAAAAAAATAAAATTTAATTCCGTGTGTCGACCAAATAGATCAGTTTTGAAGCCAAAAAGACGAATTTGTTAGAAGATAGTTGAAGTTTCAATCAGAAAAGTTGAATTTCCGACAAAAAAGTTGTCTTTAACCAAATAATTGAATTTTCAACCAAATAGTTCAACCTTCAACAAAATAATTGACTTTTTTACCAAATAGCTGGATTTTTAACATACAAAGATGAATTTTTAACCAAATAGTTGAATTTTTGTCTAAAAAAGATTAGTTTCCAACCAAAACTGAAATAGTTAAATTTTCAGTTAAAAAAAAAAATTGCAACAAAAATGAAAACGAAGTATCAACCAGTTGAATTTAACAAAGAAAGACGAATTTTTAAGAAAATAGTTGCATTTCCAACTAAAAAAGATAAATATTGAATTAAAATTGAATTGTTAAATATTCAGTTTAAAAAACTAATTTTCTAAAAAAAAAACGAAATTTCAACCGGTTGAATACCAAAATGATAAATTTTCTACCAAACAGTTGAATTTTTAAATAAAAAATTTAATTTTTGACCAAATAATTTAATTTTCTACCTATGAAATAGGCTTAATGGTATACATGTAGTTGAATTTTCAACTAAAAATATGAATTTGCAAGAAAAAAGTTCATTTTCAACCAAATAGTGTAATTTTCCACTGAATGTTATTATTAAAACTGATTTGTTAAAAATTTGTCTTTTTGGCTTAAAAATTAAACATCTTAGTTGCATTTTTTTTTCTTTCTTTACTGAAAAATCTTTCCGGATTGAAAATTAAACTTTTCTGTTCAAAATTCGTCTTTTTGGTTTGAAAATTAATCTCTCTTTCTAGAAACATAATTTTTTTTGATAAAAAAATGCAACTGTCCGATTAAACATGAACTTTTTTGTTGAAAATTCTGCTGTTTTGTAGGAAAATTCACTTTTTGGCGGGAAAATTCAACAATTTGGTAGGAAATTCAACTAACTGGCCTTTTTTGGTAGAAAATAACAGCTGAATTTTTAGCATGCAAAGATGAATTTTCAACCAAAAAGATGAATTTTCAACCAAATAGTTCAATTTTTAACTAAAGAGGATAAGTTTTCAACCAAAACTGGAATAGTTAAATTTTCAGTTAAAAAAAAAATTCAACAAAAATGAAAACGAAGTTTCAACCAGTTGAATTCAACAAAAGACGAATTTTTAAGAAAATAGTTTTTGAACGAAATAGTTGCATTTCCAACTAAAAAAGATAAATTTTTAATTGTTAAATTTTCAGTTTGAAAAACTAATTTTCTACAACAAAAAAACGAATTTTCAACCGGTTGAATACCAAAATAATAAATTTTCTACCAAACAGTTGAATTTTTAAATAAAAAATTTAATTTTTATCCAAATAATTTAATTTTCTACCAAGGTGGTTGAATTTTGAACCAAAAATATGAATTTGCAAGAAATAAGTTCATTTTCAATCAAATAGTGTAATTTTCTGCTAGATTTTATTATTAAAACTGATTTGTTAAAAATTGGTCTTTTTGGCTTAAAAATTAAACATTTTGGTTGCAATTTTGTTTCTTTCTTTACTGAAAAATCTTTCCGGGTTAAAAATTAAACTTTTCTGTCCAAAATTCGTCTTTTTGGTTTGAAAATTCAACTCTTTTTCTAGAAACATACATTTTTTTGATAAAAAAATACAACTGTCTGATTAAAAATAAACTTTTTTGTTGAAAATTCTGCCGTTTAGTAGAAAAATTCACTTTTTGACGGGAAAATTCAACAATTTGGCAGGAAATTCAACTAACTGGACTTTATTGGTAGAAAATTACACTATTTGGTTGAAATTAAACCTTTTTGTAGAAAGCTCGTCTTTTTGGCTCAACATTTTAACCATTCCATTTTTATTAAAAATTGATCTTTTTTAGTTTAAAATTTGAACTATTTGGTTTAAATTTTATGTAATTTGTTGAAAATTCGTCTTTTTAGTTAAAAAAATTGATCTTCTTGGTTAAAGTATCAACTATTTCGTGATAAATGTATGTATTTTATTGAAGATTCCTCTTTATTTTAGAAAATTAATCTTTTAGTTTGAAAATTCATCTTTTTGATTGAGGATTCAACTATTTTTTTCCCAATTCGTGTTCTTTGGTCCAATTTAACTGTGTTTTACTTAAAATGTAAATCTTTTCTTGGTTAACATATCAAATATTACATTTTTTCAAAAATTCATTTTTTTGAGCATTCAACTACACGGTTGAAATTTGAATCACTTTCTTAATTCATAATAAGCAGTAAGATTTTACAAAACTCCCCTACTCCTCAAATTTTCTTACGTTATATTTTTTGATGATCCCTAAATAAATTCACGAAAAAAATTTAGTCGGCAAAAATTACGTACGATGGGGTTAAGGGGGAAGGAGGTCAAAACTTACGCACCCTAAAAAAGGGGGGTAAGTAGTTAGAAATTTAGAAAAAAAAAACTTTACGTAATTTATGCACTGCTCCTTAGTGATTAACCTGTTTCTTCTTGTGCTTAATAAGCTAGATCAAGTTATTATCAATCTATTGAACATATATAATGAACGATAATCGAGCATCCTTATTCCTATTCGTTGGTGGGCTGGAACGGAAACATAAATACGTGAAGTATACAATTTACGTTTAGAAATTTTACCCTTTCCAATTCTCTCTCTTCCTCGCTTCATCTTTCTTAATCTTAGTCCGTATCTCTTTTCGCTGATTCCTCATTTTATTCCTTCCACAATGTTGGCAGCCTGTATTCTTCTGATACATATCGGAACATATGGTTAGACCATATCTTCCTGTTGTGTAAATTTACGATTCTAATTAGAGGAATAATGCGGAGCTTTGACAGGCTTGATTATAATGTTTCATGCTAAGGAAGAATTAATTCACACCTTTTTTAATTCACAACAATGATGTTTATATAACCCTATATAACTTAAATTATGTTAAAAGGCGAATATTGAAAATTGTATACAAATTCTAAAAGAAAATGAATAGAAACTTTAAATTAGAAAAGCAGTAACAGAAATAATTTGAAATCATAGGAGAAACAATACATTCCGAAATAATAATGAATCTTTTGAAACTATTGAACATTTTCAAAAAGAACATAAAAGTTTATTATTGCTTGAAGCCGACAAAATATAAAGGCTTGCAGCGAATAGGTTTAATTACAATCAAAACATAGAGAATATTTGAAGCAACAATGTTTTATTTAAAAATGTGAGGACTAGTTTAGTTTCCAACGTTGCAAAAAAATGCAATGATATTGTTTCCAGATGTGAAAATAAAAGATATATTAATGAAGAAATGGCACACAGTTAAAAACAAATAGTGGTGTTGTGGGAAAAGCATATGATTTATCAAAAAGTCATAAACCAGGTTTGAATAGTAGACTGATTGTTGCCACCATCGGATCTCCTACGCAAAATTTTTCAAAGTAATTATCCAATATTTTAAAACCAATTTTCACAAACAGCATTTGTAAAAAATTGTTGGAATATCAAAATTAATTCAGAGAACATTAGAGTACCAAAAGCACATTCCGTAGTTTCACTTGACGTCGTGTCAATGTTTGATAATATACCTTTCGATTTGGCTACAGATTGTATGAAAGAAAAATCAATTTTGCATAGGAACTTAACTAAAATATCCAAAAACGAGATTTTAATAGCAATTAGAACTGTTTTCAATAACACAGTGTTTTCATTTAACAATAAATTCTGCAAATAGACGTCAGACTGCCCAATTGGGTATTTGTGTCTCTTATTATTTATTACTTAGTTTTGGAAGATGTAGAAAAGAGAACGGTACCCATATTAGATTTTAAACCTTTTTTATATACCTCGCTGAAGCAACGTTAACAAAAAACGAATTTAAAACAAAATTTTTTTTGTGCGAGACCTGAAATTTGAAAGTTCTAAATGGATCTGTTTAATGACAAAAGATACCCAAAAAAGTTTCATTTCCCTAGCACATCCGGAACACACCCCAATTCAACCCCTAAGAATCGGAAAAATCATAAAAAATGACATAACTTCCAGATCTAAAATGTTAGTGTTGAGAATGATCCCACTTCCGGACCTAAAATTTTATGCTTTGGAATGGTTCTATTTGATATCTAAAGATACCCCAAAAAGTTTCATTCCCCTATCGCTTCCGGAACACACTCGTTTTCAACCCCCGAGATGATAAAAAATCGAAAAAAATTCCAAAAAATGTCCTAACTTTCGGACCTAAAATTTTATGCTTTGGAATGCTTCTATTTGATGTCTAAAGATACCCCAACAAGTTTCATTCTCCTATCGCTTCCGGAACACCCTCGTTTCCAACCCCCAAATAATAGAAAATCGAAAAAAAATTCAAAAAAAAATGTCCTAACAGCCGGTCCGAAAATGTTATGCTTTGGAATGCATCTATTTGATTTATAAAGATACCCCAAGAAGTTTCATTCCCTTTTCGCTTCCGGAACACACTCGTTTTCAACCCCCGAGATGATAAAAAATTGAAAAAAATTCCAAAAAAAGCCCTAACTCCTGGACCTAAAATTTTATGCATTGGAACGGTTCTATGTAATGTCTCAAGATACTCCAAAAAGTTAATTTCCCTTATCGCTATCGGAACACCCTCGTTTTCAACCCCCGAGATGATAAAAAATCGAAAAAAATGCCAAAAAATGCCCTAACTTCCAAACCTAAAATTTTATGCTTTGGAATGGTTCTATTTGATGTCTAAAGATACCCAAAAAGTTTCATTCCCCTATCGCTTCCGGAACACCCTCGTTTTCATCCCCTAAGACAATAAGAAATCGAAAAAAAATAAAAAAAATGTCCTAACTTCCGGACCTAAAATGTTATGCATTGGAATAGTTCTATTTGATGTCTAAAGATACCCCAAAAAGTTTCATTTTCCTCTCGCTTCCGGAACACCCTCGTTTTCAACCCCAAAGATAATAAAAAATCGAAAAAAATTCCAAAAAATGTCCTAACTTTTGGACCTAAAATTTTATGCTTTGGAATGCTTCTATTTGATGTCTAAAGATACCCCACAACGTTTTATTCCCCTATCGCTTCCGGAACACCCTCGTTTTCAACCCCCCAGGATGATAAAAATCGAAAAAAATTTCAAAAAATGTCCTAACTTCCGGACATAAAATGTTATGCTTTGTGAACAGTAAAAATGACAGCTTTGATTTATTTTTTCGAAATTCTTATAATTTTGACTTGCTTATAGAGGAAGCTTTGTAATTGTAACAATTTAGAAAAAATTTTAATTAATGTGATTAAATACTAATGTTTATTATATTTTTTTAGCACTTAATATTATTAAGTGCATAATACTATTCCCTGTAGATGCAATATTCATGATCGACCTTTCCTGCAGTCTTACCGAAAAAGATCAATGTAATTGGAAGATAATTTTAATGTTTTGAGACTGCGATCTGCATCTTATGTATATAAACAATTTATACATCCAACTTCTGAAATAATATTAAAATGTGGACACTTTTGAGTTGAAATCATTTCTACTTAAAAGTGTCCACATTTATTCAATTTTATGGTAAAGAGCCGTGCATTCGATTGGTAAAATGTTACCGTTTCTTATAAATTAACAAAGTAGTATTTCCAACCAAACAGTTGCGTTTTCAACCAAAACCGATGTAACTTCACCAAAACCGATGTATTTTCTAATAAAAACGAAAAAATTTACAAGAGTTGAATTTTCAACCAAAAAAGATTTTTGTTGTCAATAAAGAAATAAAATGTCATCCAAAATGATGAATTTTCAAGCCAAAAGTACCAGTTGTCTATAAAATATGAAGTTGAATTTTCAACCAAATGATGGGATTTGCAACCAAAAAGATGAATTTTCAGCCAAGAAGATCAATTTTCCTCTAAAAAGGTGAATTGTCAACAAAATACAACAATTTTTAACTATATAGTTGAGTTTTCGAACAAGAAATTTAATTTTTAACCTAAAAAGATGCATTTAACAAAAGTGTAATAGTTTATATTACATGCAAAAGTTATTTTTATTTTAAATAAAAAAGAGTAAAACTTAACCAAAAAAGAAAGAAAAATAACATCCATTTTTTGATTAAAGATTCAACATGTTATTTGAACATTCATCTCTTTGTTAAGAATTCAACTGTTTCGATGAAAATTCGTCTTTTTGGCACGAAAATTCAATAAGTTCATTGCATTTTTGTTGGTTTGAGGTTCATCTTATTTTGTAGAATTTTCATCTTTTTTGGTTAAAAATGCAAATTTTTTGGCTGAAAAATTCAGCAATTTGGTAGAAAATTCAATTATTTGGTAGAAAGTTGAACTAACTTGTTAAAAACTTATCACTTTAGTTAAAAATTAATTTATATGGTTGAAAATCTAACTATTTTCTTAAAAGTTCGTTTCGTTCTGTTGTTTAAAATGATTTTTGTTTAACTGAAGATTTAACTTCCATTTTTGGTTAAAAATGTATCTTTTCTACTTACAAATTCAACTCCTTGGTTGAAAATTCATGTATTTTGTTAAAAACTCGTCTTTTTTGGTATAAAATTATTCCTCTTGATTGAAAATTGAACTATTTGGTTGAAAATGAATGTATTTTCTTGAAATTCGTCTCTTTTTTTTAAATTTAACTGTTTTGTAAATTTTAAATTAAATTTGGAATTCGTCTTTTTTGGTAGAAAATGAATTTTCCTGGTAGATGATTCATCCTTTTGGTTGAAAAGTCACCTACTTGCTTAAAAAGTCATCCTTTTCGATTGAAAATTCAACTGCTTTGTACAAAATTCAACTATTTGGCCGAAAGTTGGAAGTTTTGTGGAAAATTCGTTTTTTGTTGTTGTTTAGAATTATTTTTTTAAATTGAAAATTGAACTATTCCATTTTTTGTTGAAAATTTATCTTTTCTAGTTGAAAATGCAACTATTTGGTTGAAAATTCACGTATTTTGACAATTTGTCTTTTTGGTAAAAATAATTCCTCTTGGTTGAAAATTTAGGTGTTTGGATGCAAAATTTATTTATTTTTTGAAAATTTGTCTTATTTGCTCGAAAATCAATTTTTTGGTTAAAAATGAAAGCGTTTTGTTGAAAACTAATCTGTTTTACTTAACGATTCTAGTAATTTGTTGAAATTCGTCTTTTTTGGTTAAATTATCTGTTTTTTGCTGAAAATTAAAATCTTTTTGTTGAAATATCAACTATTACATTTTTTGGTGAAAATTCATCTTTTTGGTTCAAAATTCAACTCCTTGGTTGAAAGTTGAATTAATTTGTTTGAAATTCATCAATCATCATCTTGGTTAAAAATAATTTTTCTTTGGTTGAAAATTTAACTATTTTTTTATAAATTCGTTTTCTTTTCTCGTTTAAAATTAATTTTTTCAACTGAAGATTTTTGGTTAAAAAATCTTTTATACCTAAATATTCAACTACTTGGTTGAATATTCATGTATTTTGTTAAAAATTCACCTTTTTTGACAGAAAATTATACTTCTTGGTTGAAAATTGAACTATTTGGTTGAAAATTTATGTATTTGTTGAAAATTTGTCTTTCTTGGTAGACAATCAATTTTTTTGGTTAAAAATGCAACAGTTTTGTTGAAAATTAATCTGGTTTATTTAAGGTCTGAAGTATTTTTTTCACATTTGTCTTTTTTGGTTCAATTTAACTGTTTATTACTTTTATGGAATATGATTGAATTAATTACAATGTCACTTTATTTGATTTTGACTATGCGGATATGTACATTTTAATTTTTTATGCAGACCCCGATTCTAAAAAATATAAATTTAATTGGAATATAATTGTAATGTTTAGAGATTGCGATCTATCTCCGACGTATATACAAAATTGACAGATCCAAATTCTGAAATGATATTAAAATTATATTTTAATTCAAGAGTGTCCACATATGATCGTTTTTATTTCACAATTTTTATATTGGGACTTATTCTATATTTGAAGATACAGGAATTGAGATTTATCTACCTTTTTAATATCTCGGAACCATAAATTTAAGGTTAAAATAGAAGGACATCCTTTTTTCAACGAGATCATCCAGAAAAAAACGTTTCTTTTGTCTGAATGATGTAGAAAAAAGGAATTTATTCTTTTGATTAGGTTCAGAGTAAAGGTTTCAGAGGATGATATAAGTTTGAAGAATTCTCTTTAATGGCTAATAAAAAATTGTCTTAGTTTAGCAAGGAATCTGATTCCAGGACCTTGGCGACCGGTTCCTTTCTCCGGCTTTGTTTAGAATCCTATCGACAAAGTTTTGCCTGGCTTAATTATGCAGAAGTAGCTTTGAAATCGATATTCAGGTAAGGATTTGAATTTGCGAGCGACTGCCAGCTACTGAAGTACGCAAGGTGTTCAAAGTGGGCACTTAGTTGCACAATGTATATTAGGAAGGGAGACATTAATGGCAGATGAAGCTAAGAGGTTCATAAAACTGCTGCTTGAAATGCTTCCATAAAGAGCTCTTTGGTTTCATTATAAAAGAGATACTTAACGGATTATAAACTGTACTTCTGGGGAGTTCTAGATCACTATAAAACGAGACTCTGGATGTAAAGTAAGGTCCTTAATGAGTTTTCCAATATTTCTTTACAATTGGTGGATTAAGTTCAGAAAATAGAATGATTTAAAGTTTTAAAAATAGGTCAATTAGGAATAAAAATGGAATATATGGAACGCTCTTGTTTAGCTTTCAAAGATAATAATGATAAATAATATTTTTAAATTAAGATCAAAAACAAATCTATTTTATCATGAATAATGTTATGCAAAATGAGCATGAAAAAGATTCACAATTAAAAAAACAGACTTCCCAACTGCCTCACTTTTCGGTTCATTAGAGACAAAAATAACTACAAGAAAAAAGTTGGAGAAAAAGTCAACCAAAACCAACCTCTCACTTTTCCCTTTCTTCGCCTTTTTTATACTACCAGGGAAACAACATGTTTCGGGGCCAATTTAGACCCCCTCATCAGGGATTATTTATAGGAAAACTACAAGGTCTGATTAATAGATTATCTAATTTTGCATTCATTAGTGAAAAAATGACAAATATATAAAAATTATTATTTATAATAAGAATGAAAAATATAAAAATTTCGATCTATTCAGAATTAAAGGAGCTATTCAGAAATAAAAAATGGTAATCATTAACTTGCTGTGTATGATGTCTAGTTATAAATATTATGATCAACACTTTTGCAACACAGTATATCACGGCACTAATTGAAATAATTTTGAAAGTCAAAACACAGTCACGAAAAATTAAGGAAATTTTATTTTTATATTAAAATTTTTATTCAAATGAAAATATCACTATCAAAAATACGTAGTGAAGTATTCAAAGTCGCGAGGCCAACTAGCCTTCATTTCTAACATGAAAACTCTAAAGGCATTGCCGGATTTTTGAAATAGTTCCATGCCACTTTTTAGAGAGAGAGAGAAAAGATACCCTTTTTTTTATAGCTTTTCGTTTTTTCGTTACAAGAAATTTTACAGATCTAAGGAAAATCGAAACTATAAGAAATCGTTCAAAAATCATGATCAATTATTCAGAAATGAATACAAAAAACAAGATATCAGAAATGATCTGAAAATAAAAAAAAAAACATAGGTAAGAATTTTTTTAGACAAATTCAGCATAAAATTATTACAAAAGTACTCATTAGTACATAAGAAATAATATGCACATATTTTATATATGGCATCATCCTCAGAAATCCTTTGGTTATAGGCATCCCATTAGTTGGTATCCCAACTTATGTTTGATAAGCATCTGGGTGATTTTTTAAATTAAAAAATATGTACATCCTTATTTTTAGATAAGCACCAGGATATCATTTTAAATAATATGTACATCCCATTAGCAACCTTATTTTTCAATAAGTACCGGGATGACATTTTTCAGAAAAATATTCTAACATGTATCATGTATAAATGTAAAAATTTTTGAAGAAACTTGAAAATATGTAAATTATGAATATTAAGAAAAATTGATTTCTAAATTGGAAAAATATATACATCCCATTTAGCAACCTTATTTTTCAATAAGTACCGGGATGACATTTTTTAGAAAAATATTCTAACATATATCATGTACAAAATGTAAAAATTTTTTATTTTTATAACCTGAAAATGGGTAAATTATTAATATTAAAAAAGGAAAAAAATGAATTAAATATTAGCAATTTTAGAAATACATGAAAATGTTTGGATTCTTTCTTTTTCCTATTTGGAAAATGTAATAATCAAAATAGAGTGGTTCAGAATCACCCACAAACATCAGATCTGGGCACTGTGATCTATTTTCCTTCTCTAATATTCATAATTTACCTATTTTCAGGTTATAAAAAATAAAAAATGTTTACATTTATACATGATA
>CAKNYM010052353.1:134714-156245 GCA_932195095.1 Andricus curvator | reverse complement strand
GATCATAATATTTATAACTAGACATCATACACAGCAAGTTAATGATTACCATTTTTTATTTCTGAATAACTCCTTGAATAGATCGAAATTTGGTATTTTTTATTCTCATTATAAATAATAATTTATATATCTTTGTCATTTTTTCACTAATGAATGCAAAATTAGATAATCTATTAATCAGACCTTGTAGTTTTCCTATAAATAATCCCTGATGAGGGGGCCTAAATTGGCCCGAAACATGTTAGTTCCCTGGTAGCATAAAAAAGACGAAGAAAGGAAAAAGTGAGAGGTTGGTTTGGGTTGACTTTTTCTCTTTTTCTCCCACTTTTTTTTGTTATTTTGGTCTCTAACGAGCCGAAAAGTGAGGTAGTTTAGAAGTCTGTTTTTTTAATTGTGAATCTTTTTCATGCTCATTTTGCATAAAATTATTCACGATAAAATAGATTTGTTTTCGATCTTAATTTAAAAATGTTTGAAATAGTGACACTAAAATTATAATTCGGTCCAATCTGCAGGGTTTGTTTATGAATATTTTCTGAATTCTTTTAATTGAGTCTAAATAATTTTTACCTGCATTTTTTGAAAGAATTCTTTTATTTAAACATTTTTGTAAGAAGAATGCATTAAATGTTAGCAATTTTAGAAATACATGAACATTTTTGGATTGTTTCTTTTTCCTATTTGGAAAATGTAATAATCTAAATAAATTGGTTCAGAATCCTTCACATTGAAGCTTCAATGATTCCGTTTACTTTGCGCGTGATTTTATCTCTCCATTTTTTTTTCTACCACCCAGTTTAACAGTTTATTAGTATACGTCAGTTTGACATCTTATAACATTCTGTTTCCACAAGAAGTTGTAGCGATTGAATGGAAATTCTTTAGTTTAAATTGGAATATCAAATTCTCATCATGTTAGATCACACGGAGCTGGTCAGGTCTGCATGGAAGCTGCCAAAGTAGTGTAAGGGCGTGTTTCACCAGAAATTGCTGAATAAGCTGCGATAAATGGGCGTTGACGTAGTGAAGGATCCCAGTCGCCACTTTTCAATAAATCTCGGGTGTTTCACACTTGTTTGTATTTACAATTTCACGGTGCTTATTTGATGAGATCTTTGCTTTGCCATTATAATTAATTAGCAAATGTGTACATACAAACATACAAACAGGTTAATCAAAACGTCACGAATCAAGAACTCTTTTCTATTTTGGTATGAACTTTAAATTATGTTAATGAAAAAAGCTTCACTGTAAAAAAATCGATTTTTCAAATAATATAAATGTCCATAACTTCCTTACTCTTCAATCAAATGTATTGAAATTATAGGTCAGTCGATTCGTCTCGAATCAGCGAATCTTTTCTATTCTCGCATCAACTTTAAATTATGTGAATGAGAACATTTTTACTATTAAAATCGATTTTTTCAAATAATATACATGACCGTAACTTCCTTACGCTTCGATAAAATGTATCAATATTATAGGTCAATCGATGCGTCTCAAAGCTAACAATCTTTTATGTTGTTGCATCAACTTTAAATTATGTAAATAAAAAAAATGTTACTATAAAAAATAAAATCACATTAATTAAAATTTTTTCTAAATTGTTACCATTACAAAGCTTCCTCTATAAGGAAGCAAACATTATAAGAATTTCGACATAATAAATCAAAGCTGTCATTTTTACTGTTCACAATTGAAGAACTTGCAATTACAAATCTATAAAATTAAATAAATTTCCATTTTAAATCTTCAAAATTGAACTTTTTCAAAAAAGCATTCAAAATTGCATCATTTTCTATTATACAATTTAAATTTTGAAGAATCATCAATTTAAAGTAGGTGGAGTCTACACTGCCGGCGCCGGCAAAGAAGCTGTTTGCCGGCTGTTTTTCACGAAATGAGAAATACGAAATAGAAAAGAATTACGTATGTCGTCGAATAGGTACTTCATCAAACATAATCGATTATTCATTTAAATTACGAAAATCGCTCATAATTAGAATGAGAAATTATCGATTCTATTATTTCATTGAATAGATTTTGAAAAACAAAAAAATATGAAGAAACGCTTATGGTAAAAAAATTATTTTTTATAGAAAGAAAATTTGAAAAGGTTTGAAATTACACAAATTTGAAATATAAATCTTAAAAATTGAATAATTTCCAATTCTTTATTTTCACACTCAAGAATTTGTATTTGTAACTCTTTGAAATTGCATAACTTGAATTGTGAATATTTACAATTGTATAACTTTGAACTGTAAATCTTGAAAATTTAAGCAGTTTTAATTTTGAGAGTTTTTAAATTTAAACTTTACGATTAAAAATTGGGAATTTAGATGATTTACTATTTTAGGCTTGAAAATTCTGCAATTTGATTGAAATTTAGTTTCTTTTTTTATTTGGAAATTCATCTCTTTTTGCATAAATTTCATATTTTTTGGTGAAAATGCATCTCTCTGGATTAATCTCTCAATCCATTTCGGTTGAAAATGAACGTTTTTGTTAAAAATTAAATTGGCTTGTAGAAAATTCGCATTTTCGGTTAGAAAATTCAACAATTTGGTAAAAAAATAATTTTTTGGTGGAGAGTTGAACCACTTAGTCAAAAATTCATTTTTTCAAAGATTCATAATTTTAGTTGAAAATTAATTTCATTGGTTTAGCATTTAACTATTCTGTCAAGAACTTTTTTTTTGCTGTAAACTAATTTTGTTAACTGAAAATTTAACTATTCCCTTTTTGGTTTAAAATTTATTATTTTTTTTTATTTATTAAATTTATAATAATTTATTAAATTAAATTGAATTTATATATTAATTATTACACTTTTTGTTGAAAATCTAACTCCTTCTTTGAAAGTTGAACTACTTTCTTGATTTTTTTTGGAAGATTTCATCTCTTTGGTTGAAAGTGAACTATTTGTTGAAAATGCCTTTTTTTGGTTGAAAATTAATTTTTTACTGGAAATTTAACTATTGGGTTAGAAATTCAACTATTTGGTTGAAAACTCAAATATTTTATTAAAAATACAACTGTTTTGTAGAAAAATCGTTTTTCATTAAAAATTAATTTGTTCAAAAATTTAATTTGCCTATATCATTTTCAGTTGTAAATTGATCTTCATGGTTGAAAATTCAATTGCGTTGTAGAAAGAAAGAAGCTTTTCTTTTTGGCTTGAAAATTCAACATTTTCAATGTAATTTTTTTTCTTGATTGACTGAAAATTGAACTCTTGTTGATTTGTCTTTTTGATTTAAAAATTCATCTCTTTTGATAGAAATTTAATCTTGACAGGTTAAAAAAGATATCTACTGTTTGATTTAAAATCAATTTATTTTTGTTTAGAATTCAACAATTCATTTGAAAATTACTCGTTTTAGGTTAAATCCATCTGTTTTTCATTTAAAATAAAAAATTTTCTTTGGTTGAAATATCAAATATTAAATTTTTTGTTGATAATTGAAAGTTGGACTACTTTGTTAATTCATAAGAAACAGTAAGATTTTACCAAGCCCCCACCCGAAATCACCTTATCTTATTTTCGATGACCCCTGTATAAATTCACGAAATAATTAAATCGGAAAAAATTACGGTAGATAGGGGGAGGGGTAAAATCTTAAGGACCCTGAGAAGGGCCCGGGGGCGGGGGTTTACGTAGTTCAAAATTTCTGGAAAAAAATAACTAACTGAATAATTTATAAGAGAACACATCTTAGGATTTTCCTCAAACTTATTCACATTGGCTCTGATATAATTAACCTCTTTTTAGGGTTTCGTAGCCCCGAGCAGGAACACTTATTGTTTCGATTGGGTGTTCGTCCGTCCGTCGTCCTTTTTTCCAAGGAGGGGAAGTGAGGGAAAATGAGAGTAGGGGAACTAGGAGAAGTGACGGAAGAAGTGAAGGGAAATGAAGAAAAATGATGGGAGGGGAAGTAGGGGAAGGGAGGAGGAGTGATGGCGAGGCCAATGAGGGGAAATGCGGTGAGGGGGAGTAGGAGAAGTAAGAGAAAATGAGTGGAGGGAAGTAGGGAAGTGAGGGGGAGTGAGGAGATGGGAGGGGAAGTAGGGGCAATGATTAGAAATGATAGTGAGTAAAAGATTGGAAGGAAAGGGAATTAGGGGAAAGGGAGTGTTAGCTGGTGAAGTGAGGAGAAGGAAAGTTGGGAAGAAGTGGAGCGAAGAGTGAATTGAGGGAAAATAAGGGGAGGGGAAGTAGGGGAAATGAGAAAAAATGAGAGAAAATGAGCGTTGAAGTGAGGGAAATTAGAGTAGCGGAAGTAGGGGAAGTGAGTTTAAGTGAAGGTATTGGAAGTAGGGGAATTGAGTTTGAGTGACGAGAAGTAGTAGAATTGATGAGAAATGAGAGTGAGTAGGGGAGGGAAAGTGAGAATTGGGGAAGGGAAGTAGAGGAAGGGGCAGCGAAGATTGAAGTGAGGAGTAGGAAAGTATGAAGGGGGGGGGGGGAGTCAAACGACTCAATTAACGTCCCAACAGGCTACAAAAATCTTTTTCGTAGACACGCGGTGCCTACCTTGACCAATTATTTATTTTATCAAAGACAAAAGTACGAGGAAGTTGGGGGCAATTATTAAAAAATGATAGTCGTAAAACAAGGATGCGTTATGTCCTCATGGCTATTTATCATATTTATGGAAAATTGTCTAAGAATGGCCCTCTTCAACGAAGAAGGTGTAGATCTCGAAACAGTGAAGGTACGTAGGTTAGCTTTCGCAGATGACAAGATTATTATGGCAGAATCAATCGAGGACTTGCAAAGAATGTTGAATAAACTTAATACAAGCATGAAGAACATGTGCCTTAAAATTAACGTAAATAAAACAAAAATCATGGTGTTTGAGGGAAAAACTGAGAAAACAATGTGCAACATTGTCCTAAATGATGAGAGATTAGAACAAGTTGACAAGTACGTATATCTGGGTAGCCTATTCACTAGCGACGGAAAAATAGATGGGGAGTTAGATAGGCGCATAAATAAGGGTAAGCAGGTTATCGGTAGAGCAGGGTCCATTCTCAGAAATAAAAACATATCAAAAAAAGGTAAAATGGCCTTACATAATTCTATATTCGTACCGACTGTACTATACGGTAGCGAGACATGGACCTGCCAAGAGAAGGACAGGAGTAAAATTAACGCGATTGGCATGAAACCTCTTCGCACAATATGCGGAAAAACACTGATGGACAAAGTTCGAAACGAGATAATCCTCAAAGAATGTGGTGCAAAAGAGACAATAGTTGACCCATGGGAAAGAAATCAGTTAAGATGGTTCGGACATGCTGAAAGAATGAAAGATGAACGACTAACGAAACAAGTGTATAAAGGCAAAGTAAATGGCAGAATGCCCAGAGGTAGACCGCCAAAAGAATGGTTAGAATCTGTGAATGAGACACTAATCC
This sequence comes from Andricus curvator, assembly GCA_932195095.1. Taxonomy (NCBI): domain Eukaryota; kingdom Metazoa; phylum Arthropoda; class Insecta; order Hymenoptera; family Cynipidae; genus Andricus; species Andricus curvator. The sequence continues at coordinate 150,821 of CAKNYM010052353.1, read as the reverse complement.
GAAGAGACATAAGAAGCCATAGAAACACGAGAGCTTGCATATAAAAATGCATGGACGTGAAGGAAGCTAGAGTAGTATGCCAGGACAGAAAAGTGTGGCGACAAATAGTTTGTAAACAGAGTGACAATACAGTGAATGACGCCTGAAACAAAGACCTTGGTTACTAAATGGGCCCAAGTGGGGAACCACACATAACAATTTTGTGAGGCTCTTCACCTGGGGTCATCGCTAGAGAGATTGATCAGCAACCTGGGTCGGAGCAGTGTTGCGGAATGAACGTGTCATTTGAATAAATAACACGAGAATTCCAGATCAATCTAAAATATCTATACCTAAAACCTATATACCTATCTACCTTATACCTATATACCCACCATACACACTACCTTTTTCCAACCGAGCAAGTCACGCCTATCCCGAAAGGAAAATGGCTTAATGGTATAATAATAGTGAGTGGAAGATTGGAAGTGTGGGCTGGGGGAGAGAATGAGGGGAAGGGGAATGTTAGCTGGTGAAATCAGGAGAGGCGAAGTGGGGAAGGAGTGGAGCGAAGAGTGAAGTGAGGGAATATAAGGGGAGGGGAAGTGGGGAAAATAAGGAAAAATAAGGGGAGGTGAAGTAGGGGAAATAAGGAGTTGTAGGGAAATGAGGGAAAACGAGGAGAGAAGTGAGGGAAAATTAAAATGGTCGAATTGATTAGAAATGAGGGTGAGTAGGGGAGAGGAAGTGAGAGTTGGGGAAGGGAAGTAGAGGAAGAGGGTAGGTTTGAACGACTTAATTACGTCTTCATAGATTACGAAACACTTTTTTGTATACGCGCGTCGCCTACCTTGACTAATTTTTTATTATATTAAAAATGTGAATTTAAGAATAAAAAGAATTCTTGTTTTGCAGGTCCTTTGAAAGGAGAGGGTTTACTTTCATGAATTATTCAATGGCGAAATGGGAATCAACTTTCGCGCGTGACCCACGACTGTAAACGTTAAATGGACAAGGAATGTTGAATGATGGGAGAAAAAAAGCAAGGTAAAGAAAAACAGCCGAAAAATAGACGATGAATGCCTGCCGGACAATAGGGACTCATTCGTCTCGAACGATCGATCGCACCTCTGACATTTGCCCCTTTTTTCTGCCCGATTCACCCGTAATTGACGAATTAATCTCGGCTTCTACGAACCAGCAAAACTTGTGAAGGCAAAAGTAACGCGGTATATAAAGTTCCGCTCGAGAAAAGTGCAGGCGTGCCGCCATAGAATTCACTCGATTGCTTTTTTCAAGCAACTTTATTCCAGATTATAATGCTGAGGCATCGATCATTTTTCAAGACATTCTCATGCCGGAAAGGGAGTGGATTCTAGACAAATAAACTTTATTCAGAAAATTCTACACATTTTAGGCTGCATAGAGGGAATACTGAAAAATTCCGAAAAATAAAATTTCCGACACTAAAAATTCCAAATTGGGAAATTCCCGGCAGTTTATAATATTACCAAATTTGAAAATTCCCTGATCATAAAATTCCCGACAGAAAATTGTCGAATTATAGAATATTCGAAATCAAAAGTTCCCGAATGATAAAATTCCCTGATTTAAACAATTACAAATTTTCTCTTCATAAAATTAATTAAATTATTACAATTAAAATTATATAACAATTAAATTTTTTATTTCTAAAATTTATTACATTATCAGAGTAAAAATTATATATCAATTGAATTTTTTATTTATAAAAAAATTTTTTAATTGTTTATATTCGGGAGTTTTATAATTCGAGAATTTTCTAGTTGAGATATTTTATACTTCGACAATTTACTGTTGAAAAATTTTATTATTCGGGAATTTTCCAATTCGCTAATATTATAAACTGTCGGGAATTTTATTATTTGGGAATTTTCCAATTCGGGATTTTTATTATTCGGAATACGACAATTTTCTGTCGGGAATTTTCAAATTCGGTCATATTGTAAACTGTCGGGAATTTTATCATTAGGAAATTTTACAATTCGGTAATATTATAAACTGCCGGTAACTTTATTTTTTGGGAATTTTCCAATTCGGAATGATTATTTTTCGGGAATTTTATAATTCAAGAATTTTATTATTCGGGAATTTTTCAATTCGCGAATTTTATTTTTCGGAAATTTTATTATTCCGGAATTCTATTTTTCGAGAATTTTCCAATTCAAAAATTTTACAGTGCCGGGAATTTTAGTTTTCGGGATTTTCCAGTCATACCAACAAGGAATTACCCTACACGTATATTATTTTAATTTTTCTCAATAAATGCTTTCTAAATGGAAACTTTCAAGATTAATAAATTCAAACTTTAAGCGTTAAAAATGAACAAATTCCAATCTTGGTTTATAAACGGAAAAATTCCTAAATTAGGATTTCGAAACAAAATCGTTAAAAATTATGATTTTCAAATTGGGCATGGCGGTTTTTAAAATTCACTCATTTTAATTTAATGTACAAAATTAATAAGTTGAAAATCAAGTTAAATCAATCAATCAAGATGATTTCAATCGAAAAATACGAATTTTCAACAAACTGAAGTTGGGGCCAAAATTCGAGGCCCCTCTATTCTTTTGAGTGCAACTTACTTAAAAAAATATCTGAATTATTTAATAAAAAGCACCTGAAAGCTTAAAGTCTTCCGAATTTGACGATATGATCACTTTCATCATAAAAATTTGTTCTCAACAGTTGGAGGGCAAAACATACCAAAACATAGGGTTTTTCGGCCTCCTTTTTAAAGCATCGACTCTCATCTGTTCCCAGAAAGCGGTCGACGTTAGGAAAAATCTGAAAAAATTCACAGATATTCTGGTAACATTTTTTAATGCAATAAATTTTCTAAAATTCTGAAATATTCAATAATTTACTTTTTACGGGGATTTATTTACAAATACTTTATCTTCAGAACGAATGAAGACAGGAAGCCATTTAATAGCTTCAAATGTGCAGTTTTGTGATCCGAGTGCAGTGCAATTATTGAAATTATGATAAAATCTTTGTAACGCAAGACATATCATTTTGATTTTTTCTGACTTTAATCATTTTTGGCACGTGGGTAGCACAGCGGGACAAGTGGTAGAAAAAAGGAGCGGATCGATGGCAGTAGTAACTCCAGAAGCAAGCCAACTTTCCTGAATAGATGTGAAAACAGACTTACTATAGTCATCGAAAGGGTACTTTTTGTACCACTTGTCCTGTTGTGCCGCCCACATGCCCAAACTGATTAAAGTCAGAAATATTGAAAATGATATTTCTCGCGTAACAAAGATTTTATCATGAATTTGATTATTGCACTGCACTCACATTACAAACTGCACATTTGGAGCCATTAAACGGCTTCCTATCATCATTCGTTTTAAAGATAAAATATTTGTAAATAAATCCCCGTAACAAGTAAATTATTGAATATTTCAGAATTTTTACAAATATGTAGTATTAAAGAATGTTGAAAGAATATCTGTAAATTTTTTTTAGATTTTTCCTAACGTCGAACGCCGAAACCCTATTTTTGCTTCCTCATAGAGTCAACGGCCATACCACGCTGAAAAACCCAGTTCTCGTCAGATCACTGAAGTTAAGCAGCGTTGGACGCGGTTAGTACTTGGATGGGTGACCATTCAAGAATACTGACATGAGTGCAGTTGGCACATCGTGGGTGTGGTGAGCCCACACTTGTAGTTATTTATAACTACAAGAAAAAACCTAGAAACACTACCCGAGTCGGGTAGTGTCACGCCTACCCTGAAAGGGAAATGGTTTAATGGTATATATATATATATAGAGGCGGGAGGCTTTGTAATGGTAACATTTCAAACAATTTCAAATTCATTTACTTAAACCTTTCTCAATTTAAAAATGTCTAACACAATGTTCTAAGCAATTGTCCAGCTGTGTATGTGGATGTGTGTGTGTGTGTTTGGATATGTGTGCGGATGTCACGCTTTTTTGTGAACACGATAACTAGAAAACCGTTGCAGATAAATTGATGAAATTTGGACTGATTATTTTCCTCACTAATATCTTGAAACTGACGGAAGGATTTCTAAAAATATTTATTGCATTTTTTTTAGCACTCAATAATATTAAAAAAACGGTTTTTTATAGTAAAACTTTTTCCATTAGCATAATTCAAAGTTGATGCAAGTATATAAAAGATGCGTTGGTTCGAGACGAATCGATTGACCTATAATAATGATACATTTTATTAAAGAGTAGGGAAGTTATGGTAATGTATATATTTCGAAAATCGGTTTTTTATAGTGAAACTTTTTTGATCATCATAATTCAAAGTTGATGCAAGCACAGAAAAGATGTGTTGATTCGAGTCGAATCGATTGACCTATGATATTAATACATTTTATTGAAGAGTAAGGAAGCTATGGTAATGCATAATATTTGAAAATACGGTTTTGTATAGTAAAACTTTTTTCTTCAACATAATTCAAAGTTGATGCAAGAATATAGAAGATTCCTTGGTTCAAAATGAATCGATTGGCCTATAATATTAATACATTTTATTAAAGAGTAGGGAAGTTATGGTAATTTATATATTTCGAAAATCGGTTTTTTATAGTGAAACTTTTTTGATCATCATAATTCAAAGTTGATGCAAGCACAGAAAAGATGTGTTGATTCAAGTCGAATCGATTGACCCATGATATTAATACATTTTATTGAAGAGTAAGGAAGCTATGGTAATGCATAATATTTGAAAATACGGTTTTGTATAGTAAAACTTTTGTCTTCAACATAATTCAAAGTTGATGCAAGAATATAAAAGATTCCTTAGTTCTAGACGAATCGACTGACCTACAATATTGATACATTTAATTAAATAGTAGGGAAGTTATGGTAATTTATATATTTTTAAAATCGTTTTTTATATTAAAAATTTTCTTATTCTAATAATTTAAACTTGATGCGAGAATAGAAAAGTTGTGTTAATTCAAGACGAATCGATTGACCCATAGCATTTATACATTTTATTAAAGAGTAGGGAAGTTATGGTAATTTATATATTTTGAAAATCGGTTTTTTATAGTAAAACTTTTTTCTTCAACATAATTCAAAGTTGATGCAAGAATATAAAAGATTCCTTGATTCAAAACGAATCGATTGACCTACAATATTAATACATTTTGTTAAAGTGTAGGGAAGTTATGGTAATTTATATATTTTGAAAATCGGTTCTTCAGAGTAAAACTTTTTTCATTATCATAATTGAAAGTTGATGCAAGGAAAGAAAAGATGTATTGATTCGAGTCGAATCGATTGACCTATAATATTAATATATTTGATTGAAGAGTAAGGAAGCTATGGTAATGCATAATATTTAAAAATACGGTTTTCTATAGTAAAACTTTTTTCTTCAACATAATTCAAAGTTGATGCAAGAATATAAAAGATTCTTTGGTTCGAGACGAATCCATTGACCTACAATATTAATACATTTTATTAAATAGTAGGAAAGTTATGGTAATTTATATATTTTTAAAATCGGTTTTTATAGTAAAAATTTTCTCATTCTCATAATTTAAACTTGATGCAAGAATATAAAAGTTGTGTTAATTCAAGACGAATCGATTGACCGATAGCATTTATACATTTTATCGAAGAGTAAGGAAGCTATGGTAATGCATAATAGTTGAAAACGCGATTTTTTGTAGTAAAACTTTTTTCACTAACATAATTCAAAATTGATGCAAGAACGGAAAAGATTCCTTGATTCGAGGCATATCGATTGATCTATAATATTAATACACCTTATTGAAGATTAGGGAAGTTATGTTCATTTTTAATATTTGAGTCATCTGTTTTAAACAAAAAAACTTTTTTCATTGACATAATTCAAAGTTTACGCATGAATAGCAAAGACTTTTTGATCCTAAGTTTTCATATAGTGTAATTCTGACAATTATTGTAAAGAAATCATAAAGCTGGGAAAGGGATAGGGTGCGACAGAACTTTTCCCATCCCTTTTCCAGCTCGCAAAATTATCATTTCGAATACAAAATTTGATTTGTCTTTGTGTTAAAAATTTTTTTTTAATTATTTTGTAGTTTTGCATTTTTTGTACATTTATATTTTTAAATTGATCAAAATGAAGACTTTTTTTGTTTGTCTATCATTAAAAAAATAACTAATGCTTCCTCTATGAGAAAGCAAATACATTTGCTAACGGGAAGCAAAGTGCTCGTGAAATGAGCACCATATAATTATAAATACAAGCAAAGTGGAAACAGTCGAGATCGAATTCACAGCTAGTTTAGGATGTTATGCGCTCTAACTACAGACACAAATTTTTTAGAGCAAAAGTAATCATATTGTTAAATTTGGAAAACTTTACGCTTTCAGGTGCTTTTTATTAAACAATAGTTTATAAACAGAGTGAACGAATGGTAGATTATTACATACAACAATAATGATAATAATACTTTTAATGGAGCCTCAATAAAGATGTCAGATGTGTCACAATGAAAAACCTCTCGTGATAATTTTTTTGCAATGTGTTGGAGAGTTATCGACGATCTTGCTGTATCGTTATCACGAGCAAATAATTTTTTGCCACAATATGGCTGTAGCGTCGTGACCCAACTAGTGTTGCAAGAGACACATTGATACGTTCAAAGTTATTAGGCCGAACAAAAGAGTCCATTGTATATTGCAGAGCCTCTCTCATTCTCCCAGCTCCTCTTAAAGAGAACAACAGGGAGGCGAAATTCCTCTCAAAAGTTCCGGGTTCACTGTCTATAGTCTTAAAAAAAGTTTTTTTTATTTTAAATCAAAGCTCGCAACCCTTATAGTTTTATAGAATTGTTTAGAAAGTCAAATAATTTTGATTGGAGATATCAAATTTTTATTTTTAATTCAATAAATACACAAGATTATTTTATCTCACAAGAAATAAAAGATCACAAAAATATTATTATTAAATAAGAAGAATTATTTGTGGTAATAGAGAACTGGATAATCAGCAAACTCAGAATTTTTAAAAAGAGCGAAAGAACTTTTTTTTAAATCTAAATTACCATTTAAAAATAAAACAAACGTCTGCTCCCGAGCTGAACTTGTGATGAATTAAGGCCAAAACAGTGTGATTTAAAAAAGTTATTCAGGTCTGAGGAAATCGATGTGGAAGTTGACAATCTGAAAGTGACAGTAACAAAAAATTGAAGCAGGCCCGGCTGTGGATTGCGATAGAAAATTAAATTTTTTGTTAATAACAATAAATAAAAACACGCTTCTGAGATATTAACTTTTTGAATACGAATACAAAAGCTTGATGTAAAAAACTCATGCAATTCCGATAAAATTCACCGAAAATTAAAATCTCAGTGATTTTCAAAATCGGCGTTGGATAGCGATTTAAAATTAAATTTTCAATTAAAAGAAATAGAAACTTGCTTCTTAGATATAACGAAATTAAATGAAAATGAAAAATGTTTAATCCAAAGAAAATTCTTTTTCGAGAAAATTAAAATTAAAGACATTGGGACTTATTATTACAGGATGGCCGAAGAACTTTATTTGAAAACTTCCCTCAATTTTCCCTGATTTTTTCCTGATCATCAATATTGAAAGACAAGCATTTTAGTCTTTTAATATTTTTAACTAGAATCATTTATAAACGCTAGAAAACAATAAAACTTCAGATACAAATTTGAAAATTTCAAGTTTATTTATTTATTTAAATAAAAAAAGATTACTTCTCTACAACAGAAGATGAATTTTCCGTCCAAAAGGAAGAATTTTCAAACAAAAAAGTTGAACTTCAATCGACAACTTCAACAAAAAATAGAGGAATGTTTAAAAAAATAGTAGAATTTTCGACCAAAAAGCTGTCTTCTTAACGAAAGACTTGATTTAAAAAAAAAAATAATTCAATTTACAACGAAATAGTTGAATTTGTAACCAAATACTTTATTTTCTACTTACAAAGATGAATCTTCAAACAAATAGTTTAATTTTTGAATAAAAAAGATTCAATTTAATCCGGAACCAGATAATTAGATTTTCAACAAAACAGTTGCGTTTTTAACCAAATAGTTGATTTTCCAACCTATAAAGTAGAATTCTCAACAAAAAATGCAATAGCTGATGTTTCAACCAAAAAATATGACATTTTTACAAAAAGAGATGAATTTTAAAATCAAAAAGAAAAACTTTCAACCAAGAAGGTTAATTTTTTATCAAAAAATTACGAATTTTCAGCAAAATCCATGAATTATAAAATAAATAGTTGTTGAATTTTCTACATAAAAAGATCAATTTTCAACCAAAAACTAGTGATGAATTTTTAAATAAAATGAATTTTCCAACAAGAAAGAAGAATTTTCGACAAATATAGATTTTGCGTTTGAGAAAGTAAAAAATTTGATCTAAATTGTTTAACTTTCAAGACAAAAGACAAATTTTCTGTAAAATAGTTGAATTTTCCAACAAAACAGTAGTATAATTTTTGCATTTTCCCTAACCATTAATATTAAAAGACTAGAATCTTGATCTTGTAACGTTTTTAACACAGAACATTTTATAAACAGAATAAAACAATTTCAAATTAAAATTTCAAAATTATTACCCTTGAGAGTTTCCCTGACTTTTCCGTGACTTTCCCTGAACAATAAAATTGTTTGACTTTTTGCTGATTACTTTGACGAATAAAGAATGCAATACTTTTATGTAGTAAATAAATAAGTTTCAGTGAAAAGAATATTGATACTTTTTTTTTAATTGAAGAATGTTCGATAAAGCAAAAGGCTTGGTTGAAAACCTCGTCTAATTACGGACAATTTAATTAATTAGAGCCAAGATGCATTATCGAATCTTTGTTCTTGCTTCAATAGTCTGATAAAAGATGAATCCTCGGAGAAGTTTAATTGGAATTTAACCACTTCCGCATCCAAGCACTTGTTCTATTTTTCGAAATTTCCTGACATTTCCCTGAGCGTTATAAATTTTTCTTTCAAGAATAAAAAAAAAACTTTTAACCAAACAGTTTATTTTTCAACCAAAACGATTAATTTTCAACGGAGAAGTGTACAAAATACATGAAGTTCCAACTAAAAAAATTAATTTTAAGTTAAAAAAATGAGTTTGAACCAAAAAAAATTAATTTTCAACACAGTAGTTAAATTTTTAACCAAAAAGATAAATTTTTAAACAAGAATGTTAATTTTGGACCAAGAATAAAATTTTTAGTTAAAATATTTAATTTTTGACAAAAAAAGGAATATCAAGAAAATAGTTGAATTTTGAATCAAAGAGATGAATCTTCAATCAAAAAAGTGAATTATCGACGAAAAGTGTAATAGTTAATCCTTTTACCAAAAGATATTTTAATTTTCAATAGAAAAAATTGGATTCAACCAAAAAATGTTTGAATTTTCAACAAATTATTTGAATCCTCAACCAAAACAGATCATTTTTCAAGCAAAAAAGAGGAATTTAAAAAAAAAGTTAATTTTCAAAAGGATTGTTAATTTTTAAATCCAGAGAAACTAATTTTCTACAAGTAAGTTGAATTTTTAACCCAAAAAGACGATTTTTTAACGAAATAAATGAATTTGCAACTTAAAAAGTTTAATTTTTAACAAAAAGTAGAATAGTTATACTTGCAGTTAAAAAAATAAGTTTTCGACCAAACAAAATTAAATTCCAAAAAAGTACTTAGATACCAAGATAATTAAATTTTCAACAGAGTTGGATTTTCAACTAAGCAAGATTTTTTAGTCAATAATTAAAACAAAAATTTATCCAAAATCTTGAATTTTCAAGGCAAACAGTCGAATTTTCCACGAAATAGTAGAGTTTTCAATCTGAAAACATGAAATGTTAAACAAAAAAGTTAATTTCCAACATAACTGATGAATTTTAAAATCGAACAAATATTTTTATACAAAAAAAAGGTGATTTATCAACTAAAAAATATATGAATTTTCTACTAAAATAATTGAATTTTGAACTCAAAAAGATGAATTTTTAACAAATTGAATGAATTTTTAACTAAAAAAGTTGAATTTTTAACCAAAAATAGAATAGTTATATTTTCAGTTAAAAAAAAAAGTTTTCAACAAAAAAAAATTAAATTCCAAAAAAGTACTTACATTTTCAACCAAAAAGATGAAGTTTCAATCAATGAGATTATTTTTCTATCAAAAAAGACAAATATTCAGCAAATAGTTGAATTTTCAGATTACGGAACTTTCAGAAGATAAATTTTCAACGAAACATGGAACAGTTAAATTTTAGTTAAAAAATCAATTTTTAACCAAAAAGAAAAAAGAATTTTCAACAAAATAATCAAATTTTCTATCAAAAAAAAAAAGATTTTTGAACTAAAATGAGGACTTATTAATAATAAAAATTAATATTTAACAAAGTAGTTCCTATTTTCACCAAATAGTTGAATGTGCAACCAAAAAATAGAAATTCTGAACAAAAAAAAATAATAAAATTATACGTTTTCGGGAATTAATTGTTATTAACACATTTTCTTTTCTAAATCTAATTTCATTGAGGTTTCACTTTTTTTTAATAATACAATTTATCTCGCCTTACGTCATTTGTGGATGACCCCTGAACTGAAACTTGAGTTTATCGAAAATTCCCTGACTTTCCAGAATCCTTATCCTTTCCCACGATCGTTCCGCAACACTGCTCCGACCCAGGTTGCTGATCAATCTCTCTAGCAAGCACCCCAGGCAAAGAGTTTCACAAAGTCATTATGTAAAGCTCTCCACGTGGGCCCATTAGTATTCAAGGTCTTTTGTTTCAGGCATCTCTCACTCCACTGACACTTCTCATCATGCATTTCTTATAAACTATGTGTCGCCACACTTTTCGGTCCTGGCATACCACTTGAGCTTACTTTACGTCCATATATTTTCTCATGCAAGCTCTTGTGTTTCTGTGCCTTTTTATATCTTTTCGATTCAGGGTTTCATTCACTCTTTCCGCGGTCTGCCTCTGGCTACGCTAGAATTTACTTTACTCAAATATGTTTTCTTTCCTCTACACCACATTCTTTGAGAATCCTCTCATTACTGACATTGTCCATTAGCGTTTTACCGCATAAATTTCACAGGGATTGCATGTCAATCGCGTTAACTTTACAGGACAGTGGGTGCAAGTACAGATGCAATTTTGACTTTGATATATAATAGTAAATGTTAATGCCTCCTATCCTGCCGATAACATTCCTACCCTCGTTTATACGCCTGGCTATCTCTTCATCGATCTTTCCGTCGATAGTAAATAAGCTAGCAAAATACACGTACTTATCAACTTCGAATTAGAGTCTTATTCACACATTTTAACCATTCTTTCCTTGGTCTGCCTCTGGGTACACTGCCATTTACTTTACCTCGATATACTTGTTTCTTCAGTCGTTCATCTTTCATTCATTCAACATGCCCAAATAATCTCAATGAATTTCTTTCACACTTGTTAAACAGTGTCTCCTCTACACCACATTCTTTGAGGATCCTCTCATTACTGACTCTGTCCATTAGCGTTTTACCGCATATATTGCGCAGGAATTGCATGCCGACCGCGTTAACTGTACTCTTATATATTTTTCTTGTTAGTTTCAAGTCTCGCTACCGTAAAGCACAGTGGGTGCAAGTACATAATTATATATTGCAATTTTAGCTTTATTTGTTATATCTTAGCTTCTGGTAATGGCTCTTACTCTGCTGATAACCTTTCTACTCTCGTTTATACGCCTGGCTATCTCTTCATCGATCTTTCCGTCGATAGTAAATAAGCTAGCAAAATACACGTACTTATCAACTTCGAATTAGAGTCTTATTTACACATTTTAACCATTCTTTCCTTGGTCTGCCTCTGGGTACACTGCCATTTACTTTACCTCGATATACTTGTTTCTTCAGTCGTTCATCTTTCATTCATTCAACATGCCCAAACAATCTAAATGAATTTCTTTCACACTTGTTAAACAGTGTCTCCTCTACACCACATTCTTTGAGGATCCTCTCATTACTGACTCTGTCCATTAGCGTTTTACCGCATATATTGCGCAGGAATTGCATGCCGACCGCGTTAACTGTACTCTTATATATTTTTTTTTGTTAGTTTCAAGTTTCGCTACCGTAAAGCACAGTGGGTGCAAGTACATAATTATATATTGCAATTTTAGCTTTATTTGTTATATCTTAACTTCTGGTAATGGCTCCTACTCTGCTGATAACCTTTCTACTCTCGGTTGTATGCCTAGTTATCTCTCCATCGATCTTTTCGTCAGTAGTAAATAAACTGCCAGTTCAGTTTTTCGAAAATATTTATGAAGTCGTAATTGTTAGAGCCGACGTATAAAAAGAAGAAAAATTGCGGCATTCATTTGAACGAGATGAACATTTTGTATCTACTTTTCCTCAATGCGCTGTGAATTCATCTCTTTATCTGCCTTCCCTTTGAATCAGACACTCCAATTACCGTAAAAGCCTGATCACACGCTTCGCAAAATCACAGGTACTCGTTTACCCGACACGTTACTCGAAAGTCTTTTGTGTGATGAAACTAAATGTACCTTCAGATATTTATCATTCCAGTTGAGTAATTAGCTCTTTGGTTAAACCTGCCACGAAAATCTATCATAAATAAATTATATCTTACAAGGAGAACCTACACCCTTCAGAATTTTGTTTGAATTCATATATGACCAAACTTGTAATATGCTAAAGTAATAAGATACGCGTTTCAACCATTTTTGAGAAAAACGGTTTTAAAAAAATCCACGCAGGTTACGTGGACCGCGATGCGAGAGTCTTTTAACTCCCGAATTGATCAGGCGGTAGCGCTCCGAGTTTGTAAGCAAAAGTCCGGGCTCAAACCCTGCTGCCGAAATTCTTTTTCAATTTTTTTTTTCATCAAATTTTCTTCTATCAGGGAATAGTCAGGGAATTTTGTTGATAAGAGAGAGTTTGGGGAAGTCAGAGATTTTGAAAAGAATTGCAAAAGTCAGAGAAATTCTGTAAGAAGCACTTTAGTCATTTTCTTTCAATAAATTAACCCATGGGTTAACCAATATTGAATTCCTGAATTATTTTGAAATATTTTGGTCTATTTTAAAAGATTCTAAGAACTTTTGAATAGATTTGAATAATTTCAAAGGATTTCAAAGGCTTTTAAGGATTTTGCGGTATTTTTACAAATTCCATGGAAAATTCAAGAACTTCACAAGTTTTCGAGGGATTTCGGAAGATTTTAAAGGATTTGAAATATTTTAGGATATTTAAAAATAATCCAAGGCTTTTGGAACAGATTCAAAAATTTTAAAGGAATTTCCAAGGATTTATGTGATTTTGAGAAATTAAAAAAAATTGTCATAAGGTTTTAAAGAATTTCGGAAGATATGTAACGATTTTATAGGACTTATAAGGTTTTAGGATATTCTAAAAGACTCCAAGGGATTGTAAAAGATTCCCTAGGATTCCAATAGCTTGAAGGGATTTTAAAATCTCTGAAGGTATTTTAATACATTTTCCAGGACTTCAGAATATATCAGATTTCATATAATTTCACGAAATTTTAGAATATTTCAATAGTTTTAAAAGAATGTATCTATTTGAAGACATTTCCAAACATTTTTAAGAATTTGACGGTATTTCAAAGAATTTAAAAGATTTTAGAGTATTTTTGAAAATTCGAAGAAATTTTTGAAAGCTTCAAACAGTTTCAAGGGATTTCAAAAAAATTTCGAAAGATTGTAAATATTTTAGGGTATTTTTTTAAATTTCACGAAATTTTCACAAACTTTGAAAAAGTGAAACGGATTTCAAAATATTCTAAAGGATTGGGAATATTTGAGGATATTTTAAAAGATTCCAAAAAATATTAACGAATTTCAATAATTCGATGAGATTCGAAACGGTTGTTAAGATTTAAGAGCATTTTTGAAAATTCCAAGGAATTTTCATAAGCTTTAAAAAGTTTCGAGGGATTTCAAAATATCTCAGAGGATTTTAAATATTTCAGGGTGTTTTAAAAGATTTGAAGGCATTTTCAATTGATTCCAGTAATTTAATGGGATTTCAAAGGATTTGAAATATTTTCGGCTATTTTGAAAGATTCCTAGGCATTTTCCTGAGATCAAACATTTTTAATGGAATTTCCAAGGATTTGAACGATTTAAAGGGATTCTTAAAAATGTTCATGAGCTTTCGAAGAATTGACTACAATCTCGGAAAATGTGGAACAATTTTACAGGACCTATAAGATTTCAAAATGTTTTAAAAGATTCCAAGAGATTTTATGAGACTTCGGAGAATTTCGTTGATTTCAAAGAATTTTTTCACAAGATTTGAGGGATTTCAAAGATTTTCAAATGTTTTAAGGCATTTCTAATGATTTTTAGGAATTTGAAGGAATTTTAAAGGATTTTAAAGATTGTAGGGTATTATCAAAAATTCCAAAGGATTTTCAATCAAGTTGAATAATTTAAAGCTATTTCAAATAATTTGAAAGAATATAGGGTATTTCCAAAATTCAAAAAAAAATTTAAGAGATTTTTGGTTGAAACATCAGCTTTTACATTTTTGGATGAAAATTCATCTTTTCAGGTTGAAAATTTAACTCCTCATTTGAAAGTAGAACTGCTTTCTTAAAAATTAACTTTTTTGGTTGAAAATTCATCATTTTAGTTAGACGTGCATCTATTTGGTTGTAAATTAAACTAGTTTGTTGAAAACTCGTTATTTTCGTTTAAAGTTATTTTTTAAACTAAAGTTTCAACTATTTGATTGAAAATTCTATTATTTGGTTAAAAAATTATGTAATTAATGAAAATTTGCTTTTTCGGCAAAACTTAATCTTCTTGGTTGAAATTTTAACTATTTAAAAAAAATGTATTTATGTTGTTGAAGATTCGTCTTATTTAGTAGAAAATTAATTTTCTTGGCTGAAAATGCAACTATTTGGCTGTAAATAAATCTTTTTTGTTGAAGATTCAACTACTTTGTTGAGTACAACTGCCGGGTTAAAAATTATCTGTTATGATTGAGAATTAACTTCATTGTTAAAAATTTAGATTTTCAGGTTGTAAATATCATTTTTTTGTAGAAACTTCATATTTTTGGCTGGAAAGTTCAACAATTTCGTAGAAAATTCAACTTTTTGGTCGAAAGTTCAAACATTTTATTAAACATTCATTCTTTTTGTTAAAAGTTCGTCTTCTTTAAGAAAAAATTTAACTTTTCGGTATAAAGTAAATTTGTTGGTTAATTCTTGGTTAAAAATTAATCTGTTCTAATTGAGGATTCCAGTATTTTTTTTGAAAATTAGTATTTTTACGTTAAGATAACAATTTTTTATTTCGAATTGAATTCTTTTTTGATTGAAATATCAGCTATTAGATTTTTTGTTGAAAATTCAACTCCTTGGTTCAAAGTTAAACTACATTCTTAAAAATTCGTTTTTTTCTTCCAAAATTACTTTTTAACCAAAAATTTAACTATTTGGTTGAAAATTCAACTTTTTGATAGAAAAGTAATTGCATTTTGTTAAAAATGAATATTTATTAGTTTAAAATTTAAACTATTTGTTTGAAAATTTTTCTTTATTCGCAAAAAATTAATCTTCTTGGTGGAAAATTCAACTAATTGGCAAAAATTTATGTATATTATTGAACATTCGCCTTTTTTAGTAGAAAATTAATCTTCTTGGTTGAAAATGCAACTGTTTGGTTGAAAATGAATCTTTCTGGGTTGCTGATTCAAATATTTGGTTGAAAAGTCGTCTTTTTTGGTTCAATTCAACCGTTTTTTATTTAAAGTGAAAATCTTTTTTTGTTTAAAATATGAACTATTACATTTTTCTTTATAAATTCATCTTTTTGGTTTGAAAACTCATTTTTTTTGTAAAAATTTAATCTCTTTGGTTAAAAATGTAATTGTCTGGTTGAAAATGATTTTTTTCGGTCAAAAATTAACATTACAGTTGAAAATTTTACTGTTTGTAAAATGTTTAGAAAATTCAACCGATTCATCGAAAGTTGAACTACTTTGTTAGAAAACTTATTTCTTTTGTTAAAAATGTAACTATTTGTTTGAAAATACGTTTTTTGTTAAAAAT
>CAKNYM010052353.1:104901-125448 GCA_932195095.1 Andricus curvator | reverse complement strand
TATCAAGTCAAAAAGATGAATTTTCCACAAAACATTTAAACTTCCAAGAAAAAAGTTCATTTTTGACCAAGCAGTTGAATTTTCTAACAAATAGGTACATTTTCAACATGAAAAGGTTAATTTTTAACAAAATAGTTGAATCCTCAACCAAAACAGATTCAATTTCAAACAAGCAGTTGCATTTTTAACCAAAAAAGATTAAAATTCTACCAAGAGAGATGAAATTGCAAATTAAAAAAAAAAATTTTTTGAAATAAAAAAGATCAATTTTTAATCCAAAATAGAACAGTTTAAATTGCATTAAAAACATGAATTTTCTACAAAACCCTTGAATTTTCTGCAAAATTATTGAACTTTAATGCCAAAAGACGAATTTTTGACAAAACTTTTGAATTTTCAACCAAAAATTTAATTTTCAACTAAATAGTTGAATTTTCAACACAATAGTTAAATTTTCCTCCAAGAGGATTAATTTTTTACCAAAAAAGCAGAATATCTAACAAAATACATGAATTTTTAACCAAATATTAGAATTTGCAACTAAAAAAGACAAATTTTCAACAAAAAAATGGACTACTTAAATTTGCAATAAAAAAATTTATTGCAAACCAAGAAAAAAACGAATTATTAACAAAATGGTTAAATTTTCAACCACAGAAATGGACTTTTATCTAAAATTATGAATCTTCAACTAAAAAAGCAATTTTGAGCAAAGTAGTTCAACTCTCAACCAAATAGTTGAGTTTCTACCAAATTGTTGATTTTTTAGGCCAAAAATGCTAATCAAAAAAAAAAAGAACATTGAACCCATAAATGTGAATCTTAAACAACAAAGTTAATTTTCAACCAAAAAAGATTAATTTTTAACCAGAGAGTTGCACTTTCGATAAAAAAATATGAATGTTTATCAAAACAAAATGAATTTTTAAACCAAAAATGGAGAAAAAAAATTCAAAAAAGTTTTTTATTTTACAAGTCAAAAAGTCGAATTTTCAATAAAACTGTCAAATTTGCAACCAAAAAGGATGACAGTAAAGCCTGTGATATAAAAATAGGAAGTTTGATAATCTATAGACCAAAGAATAATAGCTTCAATAAACATCAAAGTCAAGAAATCTTTGCAGATCTTTTGAAGTTTAGTGAAATCTTTGGAAATCTTATGAAATCCCTTCAAGTCTTCGAAATCCCATTAAAATCCCCTGACACCCTCCAAAATTTGTGGAAATACTTCGGCGTCTCTTGAATTGAAATCCCGTGATTTATTTTGAAATTTTTTGAAACTTAAAATCTCTTAAAATCCCTTAAAATATTTGGAGTTTGCGGAAGTCGTTCTTGATCCCTGAAATTCCTTTTAAATTAAGATCTCTCTGAAATTCTCCTAGGCAACATCTTCAAACTCTTGAAATCTTTTTAAATCGTTTGAAAATAGTAAATATTCTCGTGATCCCTTGGAATCGTTTGAAATACCCTAAAACTTTTTTAGTCCTTTAAAATTTTTGATATCCTTTGAAATCTCATGAAATCCCTAAAAATCTTTAGAAATCTTGTTAATTTCCGTAAAAATGTGGTAATTCATTGAAATACTTTATAGTCCTTTGAAATGCCTTAAAATTCCTTGAAATCTATTGAATTCCTTTCAAATCAATAAGAAATTTTGAAATTTGTTGAAATCTTGTTTACAGCGAAAATAATTTATATATTGCTGACATATTGAGTAGATTATTACCGGGGATTTAAAATCATCTGTCGAGTAAACACCCTAAATTAGATTTTATTACACTTTTTAGTATTTTAGCCTTCAATTCACGTTATTGCACATTAATGGACTTCAAGGGACATTAAAGGGTCCTCAAAGTTTCGCTATTGATAACGAACTTCTTGGGACTTTCAAGGACATTGTTGGACTCACTTAGTATTTAAATTATTATCACCGGATTTTTAGGGGCTTTTAGTACTTTCAGAGGATTGAATTTATAATTTTATGTGATCTTAAAATTACATTAGGATTTCTCATTTATTTTTGCCTTAAAAAAGAGTTTAAACAAGGTTGTAGGACTTTAAAAAATTTCATTGATCTCAGCAAACATTTTAGAAGTTGAAGACCTTATGGAACCCACTCAACCTTGAAAGTTCTTCATTCTTCTGTTGAAGAATGCTGATGCTTTTAGCCGATGATATGATCTTATCTCGAATTTTAAATATTTTTTATGGGACTTCAAAAAACTTTTTATATTTTCTGGGTCTTCAAAGAATTTCGGCAAACATTTTAGACTTTTAAGGACTGAGCAAACTTTAAACTGAGCAACTTTATGGGTTCAGTGGGTTTATGAGATGAAAGAATATTGGCAGTTAATTTGGTCATTAACTTTGGGTTGAATTCGAATAATTTCATGAAGATAAAGGATGTCATTGACGAAAATAGAGCACTTAGTTCAAATACCTTCAACGGAAATACCTCCAGACCAAATATTTCCAGACCTTCCAGTGTAAACTATGAGAATCTACTTCCTGGGTGACCTGTGATGCGTGAACTTTCAGCTTGCCTTGGTTCTATTAAAGAGGAACTCCTTGTCTGACTTCTGACAATCAACCTCAAACCCCACTACGATATATCTTTGAAATCGATTCCGTGAAATAGAAATCTCTCTCTTTTCAAAATTTGCGTAAAAAGGGTCGTTGTAAAACTAAGAAAACTGATAACATTAGAGCGTGATTACCAAAATGTTTAACATCTTAGACAATGTGATTATCGAAAACTAAAAAATGTCAAACCGCCAAAAAAAAATTTGTTAGGGTCCGTCTGTAGTACTTTTTCCCCAGGAGGGGAAGTAGGGAAAGTGAGGGGAAATTAGGGAAAGGGTAAGGGGGTAGGGGGAGAGAGGGACAATTAGTGGAGGGAAAGTAGAGTAGGTGACAAAATTCTATTTTGGAACTGGTAAACATCAGTATTGTTCGGTAATGAGGAACTTGTCTTAATTTTAAGTATCCTGGGCCCATAACCTATTCTTATTTTAAATATCAACTCATTTTAACTTATTTCTGCTGGCAACAAATGCAAAATAATAAAATTAATAATAAAAACGTCTATTCTGAAACTACTGTCGTATTACAGGCCTCACAGTCCCTATGGGGTAAAATATAGGGACAACAGGATACTTTTCGTCACGCTCATAGGGTACTTTTTTCGCGCTCAAAGGGTAAAAAATTCGGAATAAATTTATAAGACTTCAAAACAATTCAAGTTAAATTCCAATGAATTCGAGTGAATTAGAAACAATTTTAAAAGTCAAAAAAATTCCATTGATTTCCATAAAATTGGAATGAATTTAGAGGAATTTAAGATAAACGAGAAGAATTCGATGAAATGCATAAAAATTCAAGATGAATTAGAAAAAAATTTAATGAATTGAAAACAATTTTTAATTATGAAGAAACTTTTATGAACTCAGTAACTTTGAAATGAGCTTAGAAAAATTCACGGAAATTCAAAAGAATTTTATGAAATGCCTAAGAATTCAAGGTGAGGTTAAAAGTCTTCAGGATCAATTAAATAAATACTTTTAAAAATGAAAAAAAAATCCATTGAATTAAGTATAATTGAGTAAATTTAGAATAATTCCAGTGAAGTAAAAAAATTCAAGGGAATCCCAAAGAATTGAATAGAATTTAGGGTGAATTTCAAAAAATAATTTCAAATCTCTTGAAATCTTTGAAATCCTACTAATTTCTAACTAAAAAAATGACTAACATCTACAAAACAATTCAAAAAAATTCAAATGAATTGGAAAAAGTTTA
The DNA here is from genome assembly GCA_932195095.1 of Andricus curvator. Lineage (NCBI taxonomy): Eukaryota > Metazoa > Arthropoda > Insecta > Hymenoptera > Cynipidae > Andricus > Andricus curvator. The sequence goes on along the minus strand of CAKNYM010052353.1, from coordinate 121,653 downwards.
AAAAATCGAAAAACTCCATTTATTTCTGTAACATTTGAGTGTATTTAGAGGAATTTAAGAGAAACGAGAAGAATTCGATGAAATGCTTGAAAATTCAAGGTGAATTTAAAAAAATCAAATGAATTGGCAAAAATTCAAAAATATGAAAAAAATTTAAAAAAATACATTGAATTGAGTAAGATTGAAATGAATTTTAGAAAAAATGAAAGAGAATTCAAAAGATCTGAGTAAAACTGAGTGCATCTAGAAGAATTCAAAAGAATTCAGGATAAATTAATAAGAATTCAGGGCGAATTCCAAATGAATTGCAAAAAATATTGGAAAATTTCTTCAAATCTTTGAAACCCTACGAAATCCCTCACTTCTTGTGAATCAATTCTTTGAAATCCATTAAAATATTAAAATCCCTTAAAATTATTAAAGCCCTTGGAAATCCCTTGAAATTGTTTAAATCTCTTGAAAATGCCTTGGAAACTTTTAAAATACCTTAAAATATTTCAAAGTCTTTGAAATCCCTTCAAAATATTGAAAGAAATAAAAAGTTTCTGGGAATCGTTAAAATTTCCTCAAATATTTCCAATCCTTTGAATCTTTTGTAATACCTTGAAACTTTTTAAAGCTCTTGGAAATGCATGGGAATCTTTTAAAATACCCTAAAATATTTCAAATCCTTTGAAATCCGATTAAATTACTGAAATCAATTAACAATTTCTTTATAACAGGGTGTCTAGCGATTCTTAGGAACACAATTCCAGGTCTTTCCCAGGTTTTCCAGGTCAAGAAATTAAGTTTTTCCAGGTCCCCTTTTTTTTACATCAAATAATGAAATAAAGGTTTTTCATACATGTAAAAAAAGAGCCATTTCATTTTTTATTGGCCAACAATTTCTAAAGAAAGCCGAATCATAAATAAACAAATTCTTAATTTTTTGCGAACATGAATCGTCTTTGTGAAATCTTTGGGAATATTTTTAAATCTTTGTGAATTCGTTGGAATTTTTTGAAGTATTACAAACCTTAGTGAAAGCTTGAAATTTCGGTGAAATTTTTGAAAAATCTTTTGGAATTATTTAAAGCTTTTGTAAAATCTTTAAAATCTTTGTGTAACTTTTTGAAATCTTTTAAAATCTTAATGAAATATTTAAAATATTTCCGAACTCTTTCTTTACTCTTTGTTTCCGAAATCTGTTGTGTTCGTTTGAAATCTTTGAATTTTTCTTGAAATTTTCTCAAATGTGTCGAAACCTTTTGAAATTGCTTAGAATCTTTGAAATGTTTTGAAATCTTTGAAATCTGGTGTACTATACCCCTGTTGAAATCTTTGATATTCAGGAAATCTTTTGAAATCCTTATGAATTCTTTGAAATATTTGTGAAATCTTTCGTAAATCTTTTGTAGTCGTTTCAAATCACTCAAATACATAAAATCTTCTCAAACATTTTTAAATCGTTTAATATGTTTGAGATGTTTTGAAATCCTTGAAATCTGGTGTACTGCACCCTTGTTGAAATCTTTGAAATTCTCGGATTCTTTTGAAATCTTTATGAATTTTTTTTGAAATCTTTGATATTTTTGTGAAATCTTTTGATATCTCCTAAGATATTTTGAAATTGTTCAAAATCTTTGAAATATTTTTAAATCTTAGAAATATAGTTAAATATACCCTTTTTAAAATCTTCAAAATCTTTTGAAAGTTTTAAAATCTTTGTGAAATGTTCGAAATCTTTGTGAAATGTTTGATGCCTTTGAAATCTTTGTGAAATCTTTTGAAATCTTCGTGAATTCGTTGGAATTTTTTGAAGTATTACAAACGATATTTTAAATCTTGAAATCTTTGTGAAATCTATTGATATGTTTATGAAATCTTTCTCAAATCTTTGTTTGGAAAATCTTTTGTATTCGTTGAAATCGTTGAATTATTTGAAATCTTTTGAAATGTTCTAAAATGTTTTAAAACCTCTTGAAATAGTTTCAAATTTTTGAAATCTTTGTAATCTGGTTTACTGTACCCTTTTTCAAACCTTTGAAATCCTTTGAATCTTTAAAATATTTGTGAAATTGCTGTGAAATCTTTATGGAAATCTGGTGTGCACGCCTTTTTTAAATCGTTCACATCCGTGAAATCTTTATGAAATGTTAAAAATATTTAAAATATATTGAAATGTTTGAAATGTTCTGAAATCTTTAGAAATATTTTGTAACCTTTTGAAATCTGGTGTACACTCAAAAACCGAGTGGTCAACCCCTAAAAAAATCCGTTGTATAACCATGGCTTATTCTAATTCTGAAACTGAATTAACATCGACATTTTAAACTAATAATCTTTATAATTTCTAAGTTGAACACCACAACAAAATTTATACTTCAATGTTCTATATTAGCGGAGAAGAAATTAAAAACTTATAGAATTATTCACAATATTAAAGTCTGTTCTTTGCAATCTATAAAATAATTGGTGCAGTGTAGAAAAAGTGCTTTGATATCTCTTTATTTATTCTGTAATAAACAAAAGATAAATTATATCTTGATGAATAAAACACTTTTCAGTAGCCAGATTTTTTTCTAGGCGAGATGTTTCTTTCATAATACGTTAAGAAATTAAAATTACTCTTTGCATTTCATTAAAATTACTATTTAAAAAGCGAAGAAAAAATAATTAAAGTTCAAGGTTCTCGTAAAAAATTCAAGTAGATTTCCAGGTTTTCAAGGTTTAAAAAAAATTCAAGGAGATTCCAGGTTTTCAAGGTTTTTAAGGTCGCTAGACACCCTGTATAATCTTTTAAAATAACCTAGAATATTTCTAATCCCTTAAAATCTTTTGAAATACCTTGAAATTTTTCAAAGCTCTAGAAAATGCCAAGCAATTTGAAAAATACCTTAAAATATTTCAAATCCTTTGGTCATATTATCAATTAATCTGCAGAACCAATTATATAAAAACTTTTAAAAAATCAAAAAACTCAAATGAATTATGTAAAATTGAGTAAATTTATAAAACTTCTAATGAATTAAAAAATTAAAAAGAATTTCAAAGAATTCAGGGTAAATTAATAAGAATTCAGCGTGAAAACCAAAAAATAATTTTAAATCTCTTCAAATCTTTAAAACCCTACGAAATAACTCACTTTTCTTGAATAAATTCATTAAAATCCACTAAAATGTTATAACTCTCTTAAAATTATTAAAATCAATTAAAAATTCCTCGGAATTTTTTTTAATACCCTAAAATATTTCAAATTAAAAGCTCTTGGAAATGCCTTAGAAGTTTTAAAAATACCCTTACATCGTAAAAATCCCTTCAAATTATTGAAATCTATTAAGGCCAACGGCCATACCACGCTGAAAAACCCACATCTCGTCAGATCACCGAACGTAAGCAGCGTTGGGCGCGGTTAGTACTTGGATGGGTGACCATTCGAGAATACTGCGTGCTGTTGTCCCACCGTGGGTGTGGTGAGCCCACACTTGTAGTAGTTATTTACTACAAGAAACTATCCACCTAGAAACACTACCCGAATCGGGTAGTGTCACGCCTACCCTGAAAGGGAAATGGCTTAATGGTATACATACATCAACTGCAATTTTAAATGTGCTAACTTGAGCAATTTTTAATTTTTTTAAATCTTTACTTGAAAATTTAACTATTGTTAAAACTTTTTTTTTCTTGAAAATTAATTTTTTTAAACTCTAAATTGAACTATTCCATTTGGGTTTGAAAATTGATCTTTTTTAATCAAAAATTCAACTATTTGGTTGCAAGTTCAAATTTCGTTCAAAAGTTATATTTTTTGGCAGAAAGTTGGTTAAAAATGTAACTATTTGGTTGATAATATATTCATTTTTTTGAAAAGCTGTCTTTTTGATTGAAAATAAAACTACTTTGTTAAAAATTCACTTTTTCAAACTGAAAATTGCCATTTTTGATTGAAAATTATTTTTTGTTTTAAAAGCTTATATTTTTGAGTGAAAAATTCGAGTGTATTGTAGAAAGTACTTTTTTGGCACGAAAATTCAATAATTTGGTAGAAAATTAGTTTTTTCATTCGAAAATTAGTTTCTGGAAATGAAAATGTAGCAATTCCATTTTTGGTTCAAAGTTGATCTTTTTTATTTTGAAAATTCAAATATTTAGTTAAAAATTTATGTAATCTGTTAAAAATTCGTCCTTTTTTTGTAGAAAAATAATCTTCTTGCTTTAAAATTCGACATTTTGAATACAATTTTTTTTCTTCATTGGCTAAAAAATCTTTTTTGGTTGAAAACTCAACTCTTGTTGAAAATTCGTGTTTTCGGATTGAAGATTCAACTGTTTTGTAGAAAATTTGAATTTTCTCTGGAAAATTCAATAGTTTGGTGGGAAATTCAACTAATTGGTCGAATTTTGAACAACTTTGTTAAAAATTCATTTCTTAGTTAAAAATTCATCATTTTAGTGAAAGTTTTTTCTTGTTTGTTAAAAAGTATGTTTTTTAACTAACAATTGTAATGTTTGGTTGAAAATTAACTTTTTAATTATTAATTCATATTTTCGTGTTGAAAAGTCAACTGCATTGTAGTATATTTTTCATTAAGGCTTCAAAATTCAACAATTTGGGAGAAGATTCAGTTTTTTCAATTGAAAATTAATTTTTTGAAACCAAAATATAATTATTCGATTTTTGGTTAAAAACTGATGTTCTTAATTCAACAATTCAACTATTTTGTTCAAAAATGATCTTACTCGTTGAAAATTTAAAATTGCGAAAGTTAAAAATAAATTTCTTGCTCAGTTACAATTTTTTTGAAAATGTGAAAAAAACATGTTTTTTTTTTGGATTGAGACATATGCACACATTAAAAAAAAAGTTGAATATGTCGAAACTGAAATTTATTCAGCTTGAACCAAAGAAACATTTTTTTATTTTTATTTTTCGGAAAAAAATGTTTTTCGTGAATTAGGATTTTTGGGATTTCATATTTTTTTGCGATTTTCGAACGTTATAAACACCACGAAAAAAATGTTTCCCATGGATAAAAAATAATAACATGTTTCTTTGGTTCAAGTTGACTCAATTTCAGGTTCGAATCAATCCAAAAAACATGTTTTTGTATATTTTCAAAAAATTTTGAATAAGTCATATTTTTTTGAAATTAAAAAAAAATTTAATTGTAAATTTAAGAAAGAGAACAGAAGATATTAACTGATTTCAATTGTTTTAAATTTAGATTGAAAGTATTAATTATAGTAAGGATGAAATAACAAATCTTGGAAAGAAATATTTATGAGAACGATATTAAACATATCAAAATTGTGTATTTAACTAATTTTATTTTTTCCCGGACTTTTTCATTTCACTCTGGATGGGTTTCCAACGATCTAAGTATATACAATTTTTGAAAATAAATCTTTAATGGCAGAAATCTTTGAAAAATCATTTAAAATTATTTGAAAATGTAACATTTCTTACGAAAAGGTTGTTTGTTCTTTTCGACATATGAAAATAAATGTTTAATCTTTCCCCTATTTTCCCCTTTTTCGTGCGAAAACCACGCTATTTCCCCTTTTTTGAGCTCCTTTTACGCTGTGATCCCTGTAATATTAAAGATCGCGATATCATTGTAGTATGGTAGATTTGATTGTTGTTGAAAATCTGAAAAAAATGAGAAAATATTTTTTTTTCATGAAATAGTAGTAATTTCTACAAATATCAATGTGAAAAGGTTGAAAAAATGATTACTACTTTTAAATTGGAAATTAATTTAAACTAAAATTTTATTACAAATTATTTTTTAATTATTGTTTCAAGAAATGATATGTCGAAAACAATGTATTATTCAACTAAAAAAAAATTCTTCCAAATAATATAATATTTGAAATTGTAAGTGAGTTCAGTGGCACAACTAGAAACGTGTAGGCCCCCTCCGCAACATTTTTTAGGTGGTCCATTTGAAATTAAAAAAGAAGGACGACTTATAACTTGCTTATCAGTAAAACAACAGATTTTCGCTTCTCAATCTATAAGACAAACCGCGCACTGACATTTTACAAAATTAAATAAATTATCGGAAACTATTTTATAATGTTTTCTCTTTCATCATAATATCAGTTAAGATAATTATTATAAATGAATATAGTGAATAACTCTACTTTATACTTCAATACTGTTTTCTTGTTTTGTACAAAATTTAAAAATATTCTGAATAATTATATATAAAAAGAATACTTTTTTTTACATTATTTTTACTATGGAATTTTCTGCTTATGATATTTTTAATTTCTTATAATTAATATATTATAGTAGAAATAATGTAAAAAAATGTATTCTTATTATATATACTTCTTCAGAATATTTTTAAATTATGAAAATTTTGTACAAAACAAAAAAACAGTATTACAAAATACAGTTTACATGTTTAAATGTACTATTTCAAATAGTTATTGAAGCTACTTGTTCTAGTAATCTTTCTTTTTACAATTTGAAGTAGTAATGCTGATTTTAGGTTTTGTATATTTTGAGATCATTATCTCATTCAGTATCAAAAACTATTTGAATTGTTTCTTCTACAATGCGAACAAGTAAACTTCAAGTTAACAATACATAAAAGTGAATCTAACTATCTACTTTTTTCCGTGCACTACTACTACTATTATAAATTTCTCGGAATCTTTAAAAATAATCTGAAATATATCAAAAGAATTCAAGACAATTCAGAAATAGGTATAGATCTGAATTAAATATTGATTAACCCATGAGTTAATTTATTGATAGAAAAGTGACTAATGTGATCTTTTGATTTAAAAAATTGAATAAAAAATGATTTGAGAAAAAAGTGACTAATAGTGACTGTGTGTGGCAGCCCTGATTCTTTTTTTACAGTTACTTCTTACAGGAATTCCCTGATTTTTTCTATTTTTTTTAAATGCTCTTTGAAGCTTTGATCTTATTATACATTTTTTGAAGTTCCATTAAGGGGCTGCAAATAGGGTACCATAGGGACCAAATCTCGAAAATAGAGTACTTCAGGGACCTTAACTGAATATAGGGTACAATAGGGGATATAGGGACCGGTCTGTGAGGCCTGGTATTAGTCACTCGAAGAATGTACTTTATCTTTACAATTTTTTTGTTTTTGTTTAAAAAGTCTAGTAAGAAAGTGAAAAATAAGAAATGCAGGTATCGTTTACGACCGGTAGTAATATCAGGAGAAGTAGTGTCACATCAGACACGCTACTTCGAGCGATTACAACGCCGATAAACACATAGTGTGTCGGTGAATGGTGGTAACTCACCGCGACGATTTAACGCGTAGATAAATCCCAGCGGACACGCACCGTCACTTTCAATACACGAGTAAAGAGATTTCGAACAATGGACAATTTTTTTCTGACATAAGGTAAAGAAAGTCTGGCCAATCAGGATCGAGAATATTTCTTGAGATTATTTTCTTATTTTTAGAGAATAAGTGGAGAGGAGAGCCAAAAACCGGATGTACCACTTTGTTGCTCCTGGACCTGATCGTTAATGGCCTTTCGAGAGACCAAATCGTAATTTAAGAAAAGACTCTTAGAAGAAATAGCGTTGTGGATTCCTCGGAAATTTTCTCTTTGAAACTCATCAGATGAAATAAAGTAGCAAACGTTTGAAGTATTTTTAATGGATTTTGTAGAAGTTAGGGGCCGTGCATAAATTACGTAAAGTATTTTGGGCAGGGGGGAGGATAGGTCAACGATTTTTCTATGCTTTTTTGTATGGAAAAAAATTTATGTTAGCTTATTGATAATTGTAACAGTATTACTTGTAATTTATACCATTTTAATAGTACCTATTAATATTTGTATTAATATTGAATGTAATGATCATTAATTTAAATAATAATAGTAATTGAATATACAAATAAATGGTAATCAACGAACTACGTAAAGCCTTTTTTTGAAATTTTCAACACTCCATTCGACACTTTATTTTCAAGGAAAATTTTCAATTTTGCCAAATAATGTTTTATAAGTATTAAAAATGAAATTTAATTTTTATTTAAACTATTATTCTTTAGTATATGAATGTATGTATGTATGTATATCATTAAGCCATTTCCCTTTCAGGGTAGGCGTGACACTACCCGATTCGGGTAGTGTTTCTAGGTGGATAGTTTTCTTGTAGTTATAAATAACTACAGGTTTGGGCTCACCACACCCATAAAATGCCAACAGCACACAGTATTCTCGAATGGTCACCCATCCAAGTACTAACCGCGCCCAACGCTGCTTAACTTCAGTGATCTGACGAGAACTTATATAAATAGGCTCATAGGCTTCAAAGCCATCCTTCTTGGCTGAAAATTCGTCTTTTTTACTTGAAAATTCAACAATTTGAAATTTATTTCCTTTTTTAGTTCGAAAATTCATCTTTTTTTTTGTAGAAATTTCATCTTTTTTGGTTAAAACTGCAACTCTGGTTAAAAACTAATCAGTTTCGTTTAAAAACTAACTTTATTGTTGAAAATTAAAATTTTTTAGTTCAAAATTTAACTGTTTTGCATAAAATTCGTATTTTCATCTCGAAAATTCAACAAATTGGTAAGATCGCAACTATTTGATCGAAACTTGATCTACCTGGCCGAAAATTGATTTTTTTAGTTGAAGATTCATAAATTTAGTTAAAAATTCATTTCTGTGGTTGAAAATTTAACCCTTTTGTTGATCATTCGTTTTTTTGTTGGTTGGTAATTAATTTTCCTAACTGCAAATTTAACTAATCCATTTTTTGTTGAAAATCTGCCTTTTTCAGAGGAAAATTCAGTTATTTCATTGAAAATTCATGTATTTTATTAAAGATTCGACTTTTTTGGTATAAAATTAATCCTCTTGGTTGAAAATTTAACTATTTTGTTGAAAATTGATGTATTTTGTTGAAAATTCGCCTTTTTGGTAGAAAATAAATTTTTTGATTGAAAATGCAACTGTTTGTTTAAAAGTTAAGCTATTATATTTCTTGTGGAAAATTCATCTTTGTAGGTTGCAAAATCAACTCACTGGTTGAAAGTTGAACTACTTTTTTCAAAATTCATTTCTTTTCGTTAAAGATTCATAATTTTAGTTAAAAATTTATCTCTTTGGTTTAAGATTCATCTACTTTGTTGATAATCCATTTTTTCGTTTAGAAATAATTTTTTAAACTGGAAATTTAACTACTTAGATGAAAGTTCAACAATTTGGTAGAAAATGCACCTATTTGGTAGAAAAATCCACTGTTTTGTAGAAAATTCGTTTTTTTAAATTAAAAATTTATTTTTGAAAGGAAAATTTAACTATTTCATTTTATATTTAAAAATTCATCTTTTATAGTTTCAGAATTCAGCTATTTTGTAAAGAATGTATGAAATTTATTGAAAATTCAACTATTTGGTTAAAAATTGATGTATTTTGTTGAAAATTAGTCCTTTTTAGCGGAAAATTAACCTTCTTGGTAGCAAATTCGACTATTTGATTAAAAAAAGATGTATTTTGTTGAGAATTTGTCTTTTTTTAGTAGAAAATTAACCTTTTTGGTTGAAAATACATCTCTTTGGTTGAAAATTGAACTACTTTTTTGAAAATTCCTTGTTTGGGCTTGAAAATTCAACACTTTGGCCGTAAATTCAATTATTTGGTAGAATATTCAACTTTTTGTAGACAATTCTTTTTTGAAATTTGAAAATTCAGGTTTTTAATTACAACTAAAATATTTGATTTTGATTTAAAACTTGATCTCTTTCAATTTAAAAATGGAACTATTTGGTAGAAAATTTATTAAACTTGTTTCAAATTTGACTATTTGGTTCAAAATTAATTTAATTGAACATTTTTTAATTTGAAATGAAAATCTTTTCTTGGTTCAAATATCAACTATTACATTCTTTGTAGAAAATTAATCTTTTTTGGCTTGAAAATTCAACACTTTGGCCGTAAATTCAATTATTTGGTAGAATATTCAACTTTTTGTAGAAAATTCTTTTTTTTTTAATTTGAAAATTCAGGGTTTTAATTACAAATAAAATATTTGATTTTTGTTCAAAAATCGATCTTTTTGATTTTAAAAAGGGAACTATTTGGTAGAAGATTTATTAAACTTATTGCAAATTCAACTATTTGGTTAAAAATTTATTCAATTCAATAGATTTTAATTTAAAATGAAAATCTTTTCTTGGTTAAAATATCAACTATTACATTCTTCGTAGAAAATTAATCTTTTTTGGTTGAAAATTCAACTACTTGGTTGAAATTGGAACTACTTTGTTAATTTATATGAAACAGTCAGAATCTGCCAAACCCCCCTCCTTCCAAACCTTCTTATGTTTTTCTTTCTGATGATTCCTAAATAAAGTGACCGAAAATATTTAGTCGGTAAAATTCACGTAAGACAGGGGGAACGGGGGTCAAAACTTTTGGACCTTGAAGGGGAAGTCCCGGTTTTCGGGTCAAGTATACACTCTGTAAACAAAATATCCGAAAAAATCAGAGCATTTTATGAAATTTCATCAATTTTCAGGGTTTTGTAGCCCCTTGAAGAAACCCTTATAGTTTCGGTAGGGTGTCCGTCCGTCGTAATTTTTCACGGGAGGGGAAATAGGGGAATCCTAGGGGAGGAGGAGAAGTAAAACGAGCGGAAGTAGCATAGAAAAGGGAGGGAAAGTAGCAGAGGAAGAAGTTGGAGAAGGGTGGGAGAGAGTAAGGGCTGGGAGGCGAAGTAGGGGATGCAGTGGAGGAGAAGCAGTGGTGAGGATACGATGGGAGCGGAAGTAGAAGAAGTGAAGAGCAGGGAAGCAGGGGTGGGGGATTTGAGTAGAGGGGAAGTAGGGCATGCGAGAGGTGGGGAAGTAGTGTAGGGAAATGAGGAAAGGTAGAGGAGAGAGAAGTAGGGGAAGAATGAGTGGATAGTAAGGTATGGGTGGAAAAGCAGGGTGGAGTGAGGGGAGTGGCGGTAGAGGAAGTCAATGGAGGGGGAGCATAGGGGAATTGGGGGAAGCGGGATTAGGGGGAGTAGGGGAAATAAACGAAGGTGACGAAGGGGAATTAAGGAGAGTGGAAGTAGGGCAAGGGTGAGGAGGGAAAGTAGGGTATGTGAGGGAAAGTAGAGGAGGAGAAAGTAGGGGAAGGGTGGGTGGATAGTAATTGCAAAGAGGGTTAGGGGAAGTTAGAGGAGGGGAATTATTAGAGTGGAGATCAAGTAGGTGACAGGAGGTGGTGCAGGGGAGCGGGAGATTTGAAAAACTTAATTAACGTCTTACTAGGCTACGAGACACTTTTTGTAGGCCCGCGGTGCCTACTTTAACTAATTTTTCTAAAGTTCCAGAAGTCCTGGAAGTGGTATTTCACAGGATTACTTGAAAAGAGATGTTGCAAAATAGAATCGTAGAAAGTAATGATCGAAGTGAGCATCAACGTTAATGAAATGTCTGGTGATGTCTGTCTCTAGACCCTAGACTTTGTCTCTAGAGCCTCGTTACTGTAGGAAATTGGTGAGGCAGTACGAGTAAAGAAACCACCAGGTGGCTTTCTAACGGTTAGTCGTCACGAATCTCAATCCAATTAAGCTCTGTCACATTGCCATCGGCACGAAATGAAACCTCTGACGTTTCACGAGGCACCGATTTCAATCTGGACGTGTCTCATCAGCTGATCGAAATCTCTGAAAACTGCATCACGTTCATTCGAAATTTCAGCGCTCGTCAGACTCTGGTCACTCTAAAAAATCGCTTTCGAGCTTCAACTGATCATTGAACACGTAAACAATTTGAGATTCCTAATAAGACTTCAAAAACTTTGAGGATTTTAATTAGATTTTACCCCTTTTGATTAAACTTTTATGATTATATTAAATTCCAGATTACTTGAAGCTCTTCAGAGAAAATCAAGAAGATTTCCAAAAAGTACCTTCCCTTATCAGAGGGTGACCAAAAAACTTCATTTTCAAAATTCCCTGATTTTTCTCTGACTAGTTTTTAATTTTTCTTGGCCGTTAATATTTAAAGACTAAAATTCTAATCTTGTAACATTTTTACTATTGAATCTTTTATGAATGGAATAAAATAAATTTAAATTTATAAATTTTTTATTTATTCCTCTCAGGGCTGCCACAGCCTAATTTACTTGAAAAAGTGACATATATAAACCCAAAAAATGACGAAAACGACTAATGTACATTAATATGGGGTCGTCGATATATTAAGTTACTCTTTTTTGAAATTTTTTTGACCCTGCTACCCCCTTGTAACGCTACCGTAATAATAAACAATAACACCTTTCCCCTTATTGTTACGTAACTTTCAGTAATTTGATTTTTTCACTACAAATACAACATTTTCTATGCGTACAAAAATTATTACCAATTTTGTATGTGCACCGTTTACGATAATAGATAATAATAAAATATCATAATAATTTTAGACAAAATAATTTTTGATAAAGTTAGATTTTTTTTAAATATAAACAAAAATGTTATGTTTTCTTTGGACTTGGTTAATGGAACACTTACTTAAATTACATTTAATGGTTCTAATTTTGCACTTTTTGACTATTTTGAAGCGGCCGAAGAACTAAGTTAAACAAATTTTTTTACGTTAAAAAAATAGTCGTGTTTTCTTCCGTTCAAAAAGAACTAATTTGATCAAAGTGATGTCACTTCTTTTAATGACTGGTTATCCTGATAGGATACCTCAACTTTGACTGATACCTCAAAAAAAATGTCGAAAAATAATTTTCCTCACTCCTCCCTAATCGCCTACATTATTTTAGTTAAAAAAATTATTACATTTAAAAAAATGTTACATAAAATTGCTCGACCCCCCCCCCCTGCCATAGTAACAGTACCATAATTAATATTCTTTCGAATTTAAAAGAATTAAACAAAAAAATACGATTCATAAGATGTCAAAACAATTCAAGTTAAATTCGAAGGAATTCAAAATAATTCAAAAAATTAAATTGGTTTCAGTAAAATTGGAATGAAATTAGAAACATTCAAGGGAAATAAGAAGAATTCGATGAAATTGATAAAAACCCAAGGTGAATTAAAAAAAGATTCAAGTGAACTGAAAACAAATAAAAAATGTGTATGAAAAAAATCATTGAATTTAGTAAGTTTGAAATGAGTTTAGAAAAATTCAAGGAAATTCAAAAGAATTTGATAAAATTTCTAAAAATTCGAGGTGTGTTTAACAAACTTCAGAATGAATCGAACAAAAACTAAAAACAAAACATTTATCTGAGAAGAATTGAGTGAATATAGAAACATTAAAGTGAATTTAAAAAGTTAAGAAAATTCCAAAGAATGGAAAGAATTTCAAAGAATTTAGGATAAATCAATAAGAATTCAGTGCGACAAAATATTTGAAAATCTCTTCCAATCTTTTGAACACTATGAAATCCCTCACTTCTTGTGAATACATTTTTTGAAATCAATTAAAATATTTTCTGAAACCCTGGAGAAATCATTATAGTACGTTGAGACCTTTTAAAATCCCTTACAATCATTAACATTCTTGAAAATCAATTGAAACTTTTTAAATCTCTTCAAAATGCTTGGGAATTTTTTAAAACACCGTGAAATATTTAAATACCTTTGAAATCCCTTTGAAATATTGGAATGAATTAAAAATTTCTTGGATCCTTTTAAAGTTCTTTAAAATATTTCAAATCAGTTAAAAGGTTTTGAAGTCCCTTGACATTTTTTAAAATACCTTAAAATATTTCAAATCCTTTGGAATTAATTCAAAATATTGAAATCTATTAAAAATTCGTTGAAATCTTTTAAAATATCCTACAATATTAAAATCCTTTGAAATCCTTTAAAAGTTTAAAAGCTCTTGGAGTTTTCAAAAATACCCTAAAGTCTTGAAAATCCTTTAGGATCTCTTCAAATTAATGAAATCTATGAAAATACGCTAAGATGTTTCAAATCCTTTAAAATCTTTTGAAATCCGTTGACATTTTTTGAATCTCTTAAAAGTTCTATAGAATTTTCACCAATACTTAAAAATCTTGAAAATTCTTTGAAATCTCTTTAGATTATTGAAATTAATTCAAAATGCTTTGGAATATTTGAAAATAACCTAAAATCTTTAAAATTCTTCGAAATCTTTCGTAATACCTTATGAATAAATTTTTTTAAATTCATTAAAATAGTATAAACTACAGTGAACTTACATGCAATCTGATCATATTTCGAGAAATCCTGGAAAATTCATTTGAATACTTTGAGAGCTTTCAAAATCTCTTAAAATTGTTGAAATCTTTGGAAATTAAAATTTCCTAAATCGCTTAAAATCATTAAAATCATTGGAAATTCCTGGAATATTTATTAATTTATTGAAAAGGGCTTGAAATCTTGTAAAATAACCTCAAATATTTCAAACACTCTCAAATTCCTTTAAATTATTAAAATGAATAAAAAATTCCTTGGAATCTTTTAAAATAACCTAAAATATTTGGAAATTCCTTGAAATTTTTTAATGTTATTGAAGGTGACGTGGAATAGCACAAAATATCCTAAAATATTTTGAATTCTTTGTAATCCCTTAAAACTTATTAAATTACTTGAAAATTCCTGGAAAATTTCAAAAATACCCTGAAAATTTTTAAATCCTTTGGAATAACCTCAAATTATATAAATCTAATAAAAATGTCCTAAGATATTTTAAATCCTTTAATATCTTTTGAAAACTCTTGACATTATTTAAAGCTCTTAAAAATTATTACAATTTTTTTAAAATGCTTTAAAAGTTTTCAAATTTGTTCAAATCTCTTCAAATTATTGAAATAAATTGAAAATCCCTTGAAATCTTCTAAAATATCTTAAAATCTTACAGGTCCTATAAAATCGTTCCATATCTTCTGAGATTTTAGGAAATTCTTTAAAACCCTAAGAAATTTTTTGTAAATACTTTAAATTCATTCAAGTCCTTGAAAATTCTTTGAAAATTTTTAAATTCTTGAAAAGCCTTGGAATCTTCAAAAATATCCTAAAATATGTCAAATCTTTTGAAATTTGCCGAACTCCTTTAAAACAGTTAATAGATCCTGAAAATTCCGTGGAATTTGTTAAAATATCCGAAAATCTTCAAATCCTTTGAAATGTCTTAACAATTATTGAAATATAATGAAAATTCTTTGGAATCGTTTAAAGTACCTATAATACCCCAAATCCTTTGAAATTTTTTCAAATCACTTAAAACTTTTAAATGCTCTTTAAAATTTCTTCGAATATATAAAAATACCCTAAAATCTTTAAAATACTTTAAAATCCTTTCAAATGATTCAAATCTATTAAAAATGCCTTGGAATATTTTTTACATAACCAAAAATATTTCAAATACTTTGAACTACTTTGAAATTCCTTAAAACTTTTTAAAGCTATTGAAAATGTCTTGGAATAGCCTAAAATGCCCCAAAATATTTTAAATCCTTTTAAATCCCTTGAAACTTAAAAAAAAATAGAAAATTTCCAAATTGAAAAGTCTTGAAAATTCCTTGAAATTTTTTAAAATATCCTGAAATCTTTAAAATTCTTTGGTATCACTTCAAATTATTGAAATCTAGTAAAAATACTCCAAGATATTTCACATAATTTAAAATCTTTTGAAATCTCTTGACATTTTTTAAAACTCTTAAAAACTCTTTCGAAATTTCGAAGAAGTCCAGTTAAATTCGACGAAATCTGATATTTCCTAAGATCGTGAAAAATTAATTGAAATACCTTCAAAGCTTTTGAAACTCCCTTAAAATCATTAAAATCCTCGCAAATCTGATGAAATTCCTTGAAATTTTTAAAAATATCGTGAAATATTTCAAATCCTTTAAAATACCTTAATATTTATTGAAATATATTAAAAATTTGTTGAAATCTTTTAAAATACCCTGAAATATTCCAAAACCTTGGAAATCTTTTGAAATCCCTTGAAACTATAAAAGCTATTGAAAATTCCTTGGAATTTTTAAAAATACCGTAAAATCTTTCAAATCCTTTAAAATCCCTTAAAATGATTAGAATCTATTAAACTAGCTGGGAATTCGATCTCGAGTGTTTCCACTTTGTTTGTTTTTATAATTAGATGGTGCTTATTTCAAGAGCACTGTGCTTCCCGTCAGCAAATGTATTTGCTTCCTCATAGAGAAAGCATTATTTATTTTTTTCAACAAAAGACGAACCAAAGTCTTCATTTTCATCAATTTAAAAATAGAAATTTACGAAAAATACAAAATTACAAAATAATACGAAACAATTTTTTAAATACAAAGACAAATCAGACAAATCAAATTTTGTATTCGAAATGATAATTTTTCGAGCTGGAAAAGGGAAGGGAAAAGTTCTGTCGCACCCTATCCCTCTCCCAGCTTTATGATTTCTTTACAAAAATTGTTAGAATTATTCTATTTGATAATTTATGATCAAAAAGTCTTTTCTATTCATGCGTCAACTTTGAATTATGACGATGAAAAAAGTTTTTCTGTTTGAAACAGATGATTAAAATATTATAAATGAGCATAACTTCCTAAATCTTCAATAACGTGTATTAATATTATAGATCAACCGATTTGCCTCAAATCAAGGAATCTTTTTCGTTCTTGCATCAATTTTGATTTATGTTAGTGAAAAAAGTTTTACCATAAAGAATCGTGTTTTCAAATATTATGCATTACCATAGCTTCCTTACTCTTCAATAAAATATAGCAATGCTATGGGTCAATCGACTCGTCTTGAATCAACACAACTTTTCTATTCTCGCATCAACTTTAAAT
>CAKNYM010052353.1:66104-94853 GCA_932195095.1 Andricus curvator | reverse complement strand
CCACTCAATTACCGCTACCTTACACTTTCATGCCGGAAACGGAAGTCTTATATTGTTTAGTTAAAGATTCAACTATTTGGTTGGCTATTTCTTTTTTTATTTGAAAATGCATGTATTTTGTTGAAGATGCATGTATTTAGATTGAAACTTGTTGAAAATTGTCTGTTTCGGTTGAAAATTTATAATTTTTAGTTGAAAATTCATGTATTTTGTTGAAAATTCAACGTCTACTAAAAATTTTCTATTGGTCTTAGAACATAGTAAATCTTCTAGAAGTGGAAGTCGTAAAGCTGAAATTTTTCTTCCACAATGAAATTCAAAATTTTCGAAAACATGCCTATTTTAGAAATATTATGTGGGTCATGACTGACCTACGACTTTCATTAATAAGTGTAACAACTATCACAAAGTAACCAAATAAAATATGGACTAACATCACATTCATTATTTAAACTACTTAGTTAAAAATTCGTATTTTTTGGGAGAAAATTAATCTTTTTGGTTAAAATTTCAACTATTTGATTAAAAATGTATGTATTTTGTTGAGAATTCATCATTTTTGCTGATATTTAATCTTTAGGGTTGAAAATTCATCTTTTTGGTTGAAAATTTAACTGTTTTATAGAAAGCTCATCTTTTTGGTTAAAAATGCTATTCCACAATATTCTAGAAGGTCTATCTATAATTGTCTATCTACAGAATGTTCAATGAAATAAAAAATATTTCAAGAAAGTTGAAAAGTATTCCAGAAAATTCATCAGTTCTAAAAAATGTTATAGAATATTATATTTGAGAAAATTTTTAAACATTACAAAATATTCAAGAAGAGTACAGAACAATCTAGATATTCCAAAACTTTCCAGAATTTTCTAGAAAATACCATTATATTGAACATTTTCAGAATAATATAGAGCATTCTAGAACATTCCAAGACAATCCGAAATATTCTTGAAAAATTCAGAATACTGCAAAATATTCTAGACCATACAGATAATTTTCGAAAAATATCAGAATATTGATGAATATTCTAAGATAAACTGGAACCTGGATTACCGTAAACTGGATTTGTGCATTCTTAGAATTGCTGTCCTCGACAATTTGATGATGAGGGGAGCTGTGGGACCGAGAGAGGCGGTGTTCAGTCAAGCGTGACGAACATCACGAGGGCCGCACTTTCAGCGCGTTAGTTGAATCAGGTTGCGTCATGCGTCCGAATGCGTTCATGCGCCGAAGGCCACTGCGGGCCATGCCCGAGACCGTGCACAAATCAAGGTTCCAGTGTATTTCAGAATACTGCAGAACGTTTCACACTATTTTGGAGGCACCCAGGCCAAGATAAAAAGCAGCAATAGATAAATATTAGGAAAAATGACATTAAAGATAATGAATGGGGAAGATATAAATATAAATACTTAAGATAGAAAATTTGCATTGTAAAACACAAATTTTAGTAGTCAATTTGGACCTCTATTCACTTGTAAAAAGTATATCAGAAAAAGAATAAGAATCTGGGGATATTCAAAGGGAAAGAATTTGTGATATTCTATTAGCATCAAAATGAATATCAGAGATAAATTTCTGCTTCTTTCTTGTCCTGCTGTCCCATCGAACCATCCCAGAAATTTACATGACAATATTAAGCCGTGAGATTTTGCTTCGACTTTCTTCCTATATTCAACTCGAAATTCGCAGAGAATATGAATTCATTCTCTGTATTCTTTACTGAATCAAAATAAGCTTTGTTTCACATAAAAAATTATTTTCATGCAAGTCAAACTGAGAAATTTAAACCTTCTATGAGATATTTATTATTTTCTTCTTGATTCTAATACCGTTTTTTTTTTCTGAAAAAATTAAAAGTCGATTTTCTAAAAAAAACACACCTTTAAAGTTTTTGTCAATTTTTTTTGAATTTTTGCTTTGATAAGGAAGAATTTTGAGTTTGATGCTAGCTAAATAACTTTTGTGGCCAGGATAATTTTTCTTCTCACAATAGAATTTTCTACTTTTTTGGAAACGATAACCGATACGAAAAAATATTGAAATGAAAGTTTGCACGTCTAAAAAACTTCTATGAGAAATGTCTCTTGTTCTTTTGCGATATCTTTCGTCGATCACGGGAAAAAGTAAAAAATTATATTTTTAGCAAAAAAAATTCTCCTGGCCTCAAAAATGGTTTAGCCCACATGATGCTGATGAGATGCCCTTCTTTTATTAGCAGAAACTTTCCAAAAATATTTTGAAGAAGAAAAAAGGTGAGGTTTTTCCCAAAAATATTTTTTTCATGTTTTCAAAGTTTGAAGAAAAAAATAAAAAAGATTTTCTGGAAAACCCCATCTTTTTTATTTTTTCGCATATTTTTTACAATGTCTGCTAATGGAAGAAAAGCATCTTATCAGCATCATGCGGGCTAAACCATTTTTGAGGCCAGGAGAATTTTTTTTCCTGAAAATAGAATTCTTGAATTTTTCTCGTGAACGATGAAAGATATCGCAAAAGAACCCGAGATATTTTTCATAGAACTTCTTTAGATACAAAAAGACACAAAAGTTATTCATCAAGCATCAAACTTACAAGATATCTTTCTTATCAAAGTATAAATTGAAAAAAAATTTGGCAAAAAATTGAAAGGTGGGTTTTTTGAGAAAATAGATTTTTAATTTTTTCAGAAAAACCGCCGCTATTTTGTTCATTTTAAACTTTTTTTCAATTTTCCGGCGCACTTTGGAAGAAGACGATTAGCGCTATTAAAATCAAAAATAAAATAATAAATGTCTCAATTAGATAAAAAGGTATGGAGGTTTTAAAAAAAATTCGGGTTTTTTGAAAAACAAACTACAAATTTCAATTACGCATAACTTCTTAGAAAATTTTTTTTTGCAAATCGGAAAAACACGTATCGCTTAATTTCCTCTAAAAAACAACATATCTCGTCCCCGAGTGAATTTGAAATCGCTTCTGTCTTGTTTTTTTACATTCTCATTCTAATGAGAAGGTATTGGTTTTATGTAAAATTTGACATAGTCGGTTTTCATCAAATCTCCACGTTTTGAGACCTCCTGAGTCAGAAAAAACGATTTTTACGAAGGTGTCTGTCTGTCTGTAGTCTGTAGTCTGTCTGTCTGTCTGTCTGTCTGTCTGTCTGTCTGTCTGTCTGTAGCCACGATAACTTTCGAAAAAATGATCAGATTTGATTGAGCTTTGGCACACTTTTTTATGGCCGAAAAATAGAGAACGAGTTCGTTAACCAGCTATTTTGGATGAAAATCCAAAAAGTGAGCACATTTTGAAAATTTTTGAGACCACTTTTTTGGAAGATTTGAAAATTCTATGTACGGTTAATAGTAGTACGCAAAATGACGAACAAAATATTCTTATGACTTTTCGTGATAAAAAAAAAAATTACTGGAGTTATAGCATTTTCAAAATTCCAAAAAACAAACGAAAATGATCATTTTAAGCCGAAAAACGCACGATATGAAAAAAAGTCAAGAGGAGAAAAACGTTGATTCCTGAACACCCTATAATATTTGAATGACAACTTTTTGAATTTTTTGAAAAATAAAAAATTCAAATTTTGATCGCACAAAAAATTAATGAAAAATCAAAAAAGCCATTTTGCTGTAAAACTATGCAAGATACCAGAAAAGGTCTTCTTACCAAAATTGTGCACCTAAAAAAGATCTACAAATTTCTTATCATTCACTTCTTGATATGACGCGTAGTTTTTGTTTTATTCATAAAAAACTGCTTTGAAAATAGAAAAATCAAATTTTCAGACGAATATTACCAGCTACGAAAAAATGACCGAAACAAAATTTGTTCATCCAAGGAAGAGGTACAAATTTATTGTGACTCATGTTTCGATAGGATTCGTGGTTTTTGTTTTATTCGTGAAAATAACATTGACAGTAAAAAAAATCAAATTTTTGAAAAAACAATGCAAGGTACGAAAACATATAAATGAACAAAAATTGTGCATTCAAAAAAGACTTACACACCCGTAATCAATTTTTGTGGTAAGAATATATTCAAAATGAAAAAATTAACTTTTTTGATAAACGGCACAAGCTAAAATAAAATGTTAACTAATAAAATTTGTCGCCTAAATTATATCATTACTTTTCATTTGAAATCAAATACAAATTTAGTAATTTGTATATGAAGAACATATAACACGAAGCACAAAGTGCGCGCTCAGTGTATTTACCAAATCGCACGTCGTAAGTGCGTTCAAACTTTTTTGTTTCTATCATACGGTTCAAATGATTTTCAAATCAAATATCGAGCGCGAAGCGCGAGTGTCTGGATGAGAATGTGTTCCTTAAGGTCGATAGAACCTTGAGTAAATAAAGTTCCTTTTCAGTCTAAAATAAAAGCAAATTTAACAATCACTTAATATGTAGAGGTTTTGATAATTTTATAATATTTGCAAACAAATTTTTTCTTTTCATCGAAGTCGAACACGAAGTTCAAAAATCTAGAGGAGCCTAGCGTAAAGCGCGATGCAAATACGTCCGAGCGCGTAGCGCGAGGTAAATACATAATCGAGCGCGAAGCGCGAGATAAATATATGATCGAGCGCGAAGCGCGAGATCCAACAGTCGCGCGCCCTAGGCGCGCTCAAACTTGAGAGCGAAGCGAGCCGCGCGCGAAGCGCGCCATGAGAATGTGCCCGCGAAGCGGGCAGATTTTTTTTTTGTTCTTTTTGTTTTGATGGAAATTATTTTTTTAAAGAATGAAGGAAAAAATGTATAACCTTTAAGCTGTACTTTTACTAAAGGGAGAAGTCTGTTCTGGCGATTATTCTTTTTTTCATTATTATTTAGAATATTTTATTCTTAAGAAATGAATAAATGTTGGTCTGAGATGGAAGTTGAATATTAATCATCAAATATGAGAGCTTCTGAAAACACTTAGTGTTTTCCATCCTAATGATTTTTTCCATTTTATATGGTTTATAAAGGTAGAGAAATCTTTTAATCTGGCGAAAACTGGGCGTTTTCCGTAAACTTCTAAATGAAAAATTTGTTTAAACTGATATGGATTTTCAAGCGCATTGGAGAATTTCAGATTCTAAAATAGAATTTTTAAAATTTGAATCTTTCATCACACCGATTTTAATCAACTAAATCCAAAAAAAGGAGGCGGATAAAAAATGATAGTGTAATAATGAAAACAAGAGCAGCACGGACATTAATCCGGTATATATATATACCGGATCAGTATTAATCCTTGCTATCCAGGTCGCGAGGAAAATATCGTTAAAGTATTTCGTGGTTCGAGTGAATAGAATAAGAAGGAAGGAGCTTCTGCACCCATGCCATTAGACAGAATCCCTTGAAAATCCAACGTAGGAAGCTGAGAGCACGTTGCCAGAGCCTTTTCCGCTTTCAACTTTACTTCGACTGTTAAATTTGAAGCATGATTTACACATTAGGAAACTGCAAAAAAAATTTCACTTTTACTTTGAGTACAATGTTTTATTAGTCTACGATTCCAAAAACTATTGTTTTCGAATTTTGTAACCTGCTTTGTGAAAAAGTGGCGACTGGGTCCTTAGCCACGATAAAGCCCATTTATCGCAGCTTATTCAGCAATTTCTGGCGAAACACGGCATCATGCAACTTCGGGAGCTCCCATTCAGTCCTGACCTAGTTCCCTGTGATTTCTGTTTGTTTACCAAAATGAAGTACCCTCTAAAAGAAAAAGGATTTCAAGACCTACAGGAAATAAAACGCTTGCAAGTTAACTTCGACTGCTAATTTGGAAACATGATTTCAACATTGCGAAACTGCAAACAGAATTTTCACTTTTACACGGAGTTCAATGTTTTATTATAATCTATGTCTATGAGTGATACTCAAATTGAAGAGTGGTTTAGGCAGGGGCTCTGACAAGTCCACAACGGCCAAAACATTTCAAAATGTGGAAAAAGTGAGAGTGTCAATCAATGGAAATCGTCGTTTAACAGTAATAGAGATAGAGGAAGACCTTGGGATTCCAAAAAATGTTGTTTCGGAAATCTTGAGCCTGATTTGTGTAGAAGTGGCGACTGGGTCCTTCACCACGTCAACATCGCTTCATCGCAGCTTATTCAGCAATTTCTGGTGAAACACGGCCTTACACAACATCCACAAACCTCTAATCATTCCTCCTTTCCTGTCATTTCTGGCTGTTTCCCAAATTGAAATATACTTTAAAAGGAAAACGATTTCAAGACATAGAAAAAATAAAACAGAATGCGACGAAGCAACTGTTAACTATTCGAAAAAGCTACTTTAAGGAGAGCTTCCGAAAGTGGGAGGATTACCTGTTCCAAAGTCTAAATTATAAATCTTGACGGGAATTTTTTTGATTTAATTTATTCACTTCCCGTCGAAACTCAGAATTATCAGTCTTTTAGAAAAGGGGTCGTTTAAAAAATACGTAACACTTTTTCCTGAGATTTTTACCCCCCCCCCCAACCCCCTCCACGTAACGCTTTTTCTATAGTGTAACAATTAAATTTAATTCCAAAATTCTCTGTTCCGAAACTCAGAATTATATTTATTTACAAAATTTTCTATTACAATTCAGAAATATAGTAACTATTTTTGTATAAAATTTGGAAAAGCGAGATTGCAACTTTTGGTAAAATTTTATTTTTAAAAGAGGAATATTTAAAATCAAACAATTCCTTATTTGGGATAAGAAATTTTCAAAATCTGACGAATTCTGACTTGGAACAGGGATTTCTTTTTTTGCAAATTCACTTTTTATAAATAAAAATAAAAATTATTTTCTAAAATTTCCCTTTAAATTTTAATTCTTTTCGAAAACTCCCTGTCCTAAAGTAAAAATTATAATAAATAAAGAAATTTCCTGTTCTAACGAGAATCTAAAATGGAAATTGTAATTGTAATTACGAAATTCCCTGTACCAAATACAAAATTATATTTATTTACTAAAATTCCCCGTCCCAAATTAAAAATTATATTTATTATAATATAAATTTTGATATTCAATTTTGACACATGACGTTATGACGCGGAGAATACTTCTAGCCATTTTCGAGCGCCTGTCGCCTTCTTGAATAGAACTATTCAATTTAACTATTTTGTTAAAAACTTGATTTTGTTGAAAATTTAACTGTTTTGTTGAAAATTCAACTATTTTGTCAATAATTTAATTATTTTTGTGGAAAGTTCAATTTTTTTTAATTCATTTTTTTTTGTTCGAAAATTCGTCGTTTTCGATTCAAAATTTTCCTGTTTTGGTATAAAAGTCCTTGGTTGAAAATTCAACTGCCTGACAAAAAATCTTCTTTCACCCGTGAAGATTCGACTATTTGATTAAAGATGCAACTGTTTGGATTGAAGTTAATTTTTGTTTTTCTCTTTTTTTAAAGTTCTCAACTATTTAGTTTTAAACATTTTTTTCAATTATTCAATTAAAACTGTATCTTTCTTGATTATAAATTCATCTTTTCAGTCACAACTTCGTCTCTTTTTAATGAGAATTTGCCCGAAAACACCCTATTTTCCCTATTAAGAAAGCACTTTGGGTGTTTTGTGTTTTGTTTCAGGCGTTTATTGAATGAAGTCGAAGGCAACATTTTAAATTAATAGAGAGGGGGGGGGGGGTGTTCGGTTTCCAGCGATTCTTAGGAATGAAATTCAAGGTCTTTTCCAGGTTTTCCAGGTCAAGAAGTCAGGTTTTTCCAGGTCTCCTTTTTTACATCAAATAATGAAAAAACTGTTTGTTATAGATGTCAAAACTGAGCTATTTCATTTTTTATTGGACATCGATTTTTAAAGAATGTAGAACCATAAATAAACAAATTCCTAATTTTTTGCGAACATAAGACGTCTTTGAAATCCTTGAAATCTTTGTGAAATCTTTTGAAATCTTTGTGAATTCGTTGAAATCTCTTAAAGTACTTAAAATATTTGTAAAATTTTAAAATTTCTGTGAAATATTTTTAAATGTTTGTAAAATATTTGAAATCCTTAAAATCTTTAAAATTATTGAAATCTTTGTGAAATTTTTATGAAATATTTGAAACATTTGTGACTCCTTTAACCTTTTTTTGTGGAATCTTTTGTGTTCGTTTGAAATCATTAAAAACTTTTGAAATCTTCTCAAATTTGTTGAAACCTTTGAAAATAGTTTAGCATTTTGAAATATTAATGAAATTTTTCTTAAATGTTTGTGAAATCTTTTCAAATCTTCTAAAATGTTTTAAAACATTTTGAAATCGTTTCAAATCTTTGAAAACTGGTGAACTGTACCCTTTTTCAAATTTTTGAAATCCTTCAAATCTATTAAAAATTATAAAGGCTTTGTGAAATTGAGGTGAAATATATGAAATCTAGTGTACACGCCTTTTTTAAATCGTTGAAATCCGTGAAATCTTTGTAAAATATTCAAAATCCTTTTAAATATTTTTAAATCTTTGAAATATATTTTGAAGCCTTTTTAAACCTTTCGTAATGTTTTGTAATCTGGTGTACACACAAAAACCGAGTGGTGAAACACTTGAAAAATCCGTTATATGGTCATGGCTCATTCTAGTTCTGAAACTGAATTAACATCGAAATTTTCAACTAATAATTTTTATAATTTGTAAATTGAATATCACAAAAAAATGTAGGCTATAACATTTTATATTAGCGGAGACGAAATTATAAACTTATAGAATTATTCACAATATTAAAGTCTGTTCATTGCAATCTATAAAATAATTGGTAAAGTCAACAAAAAATGTAGAGTAAATGAGTAAAAAAATGAGTAATGAGTGAAAGATACATTATATCTTAATAAATAAAAAACTTTTCAGTAGCACGATATTTCAAGGTTCTCGTGAAAAATTCAAGGAGATTTCCAGGTTTACAAGGTTAAAAAAAAATTCAAGGAGAATTCCATGTTTTCAAGGTTTTCAAAGTCGCTGGACACCCTATATTTCACCCTGGGGGGTTCAAGATTTGTGTGATGATCTGTAACGAAAAAGGGAGGGGTGAAACAAGTTTCAAAAATAGAGTAGAGTATTTTTTGAACAGACCCACAATTGCAAGTGTAAAGAATTCATTGAAATTTAAGAATTTTAAATTAGACCAAAATCAAATTGAAAATCCCATTTAACGTCCAATAATCAAGTTAATGTGTAGAATTCCTGAAAATAAAACAAGAATTCAACGATCAAATTTGGACTAACACCACAAAATGCTCCTGTTGCAATTCCTAAAAACAAAAAAAATTGTTTCTTTGCACAAAAATAAAAAAGAGGAAAGAAAAATGAAAAGGCAACCAACCAAATCCCCTTCCTTCTTTTTTACATTCTCATTCTAATGAGAAGGTATTGGTTTTGTGTAAAATTTGACATAGTCGGTTTTCATCACATCTCCACGTTTTGAGACCCCCTGAGCCAGAAAAAACGGGGTTTACCAAGGTGTCTGTCTGTCTGTAGTCTGTCTGTCTGTCTGTAGCCACGATAACTTTCAAAAAAATGATCAGATTTGATTGAGCTTTGGCACACTTTTTTATGGCCTAAAAAGAAAGAACGAGTTCGTTAACCAGCTATTTTGAATGAAAATTCAAAAAGTGAGCACATTTTGAAAATTTTGGAGACCACTTTTTTTGAAGATTAAAAAATTCTATGTATGGTTATTAGTAGTACGCAAAATGACGAACAAAATATTCTAATGACTTTTCGTGATAAAAAAAAAATTACTGGAGTTATAGCATTTTCAAAATTCCAAAAAACAAACGAAAATGTACATTTTAAGCCGAAAAACGCACGATATGAAAAAAATTCAAGAGGAGAAAAACGTTGCTTTTTGAACACCCTATAATATTTTCATAACAACTTTTTGAATTTTTTGAAAAATAAAAAATTCAAATTTTGATCGCACAAAAAAATAATGAAAAATCAAAAATTCCATTTTGCTGTGAAACTATGCAAGATACGAGAAAAGATCATTCCACCAAAATTGTGCACCCAAAAAAGATCTACAAATTTCTTATTATTCACTTTTTGATATGACGCGTAGTTTTTGGTTTATTTGTGAAAAAACAGCATTGAAAATAGAAAAATCAAATTTTTAGACGAATAACACGAGCTACGAAAAAAATGACAAGAACAATATTTGTTCATCCAAGGAAGAGGTACAAATTTGTTGTGAATCATGTTTCGATAGGATGCGTAGTTTTTGTTTTATTCGTGAAAATAACATTGACAGTAAAAAAAATCAAATTTTTGAAAAAACAATGCAAGGTACGAAAACAGATAAATGAACAAAAATTGTGCATTCAACAAAGATTTACAAACTTGTAATCAATTTTTGTTGTAAGAATATTTTCAAAATGAAAAAATTAACTTTTTTGAAAAACGGCACAAGCTAAAATAAAATTTTAATGAATAAAATTTGTCGCCTAAATTATATCATTATTTTTCATTTGAAATCAAATACAAATTTAGTAATTTGTATATGAAGAACATATAACACGAAGCACAAAGTGTGCGCTCAGTGTATTTACCAAATCGCACGCCGTAAGTGCGTTCAAACTTTGTTGTTTCTATCATACGGTGCACAGAACCGAGCGTGGAACGCAAGGTTCAAATGATTTTGAAATCAAATATCGAGCGCGAAGCGCGAGTGTCTGGATGAGAATGTGTTCCTTAAGGTCGATAGAACCTTGAGTAAATAAAGTTCCTTTTCAGTCTAAAATAAAAACAAATTTAACAATCACTTAATATGTAGAGGTTTTGATAATTTTATAATATTTGCAAACAAACTTTTTCTTTTCGTCGAAGTCGAACACGAAGTTGAAAAATCTAGAGCAACCGAGCGTAAAGCGCGATGCAGATACGCCCGAGCGCGTAGCGTGAGGTTAATACATAATCGAGCGCGAAGCGCGAGATCCAACAGTTGCGTGCCCTAGGCGCGCTCAAACTTGCGAGCGAAGCGCGCGATGAGAATGTGCCCGCGAGCGGGCAGATTTTTTTAATTTCTTTCGTCTTTTTTATTTTTATTATTATCAAATCACAATATGAAAGCATACACAATATTTACCAACGTTTCGGTGCTCACACAGCACCATGAAAACATATTGCTAAATGTAATTAATCATACTAGAATAACTTTTGTTTAATTTATCCAAATCAGTTCTTAAATTAATAGACAACTTATTTTGTTTTTTAATATAAAGCATTTCCATGAATTCTCTCTTTCTCTCATTACTTTCACTGTGTAAAATTTCAACATTATCCCAGTCAAACTCATGATCAACATCAACAAACCCTCTCGTATGTCTAGCAAGAACACTCTTGCAACAACGTTCCAAACGAACATCACTTTTGTGTTCTTCCACCTTAGTATTAAGAAGTCTGCCAGTCTGTCCCACATAAGTCATCTTACAGATCTTGCAAGTGATCTTGTAAACAACACCTCCTTTTTCAAATTTATCTAAAGGATCTTTACCAAAAGCTATTATTGAATCCATTTTAAATGGTATACGGAAAATAGTATGAATATTAAATTTTTTTAACATAAATTCAATAGTTCTCGAAATTTGACCAAAAAAAGGAAGAACAAAAGTATTGAAAGAACTATATTCTCTCAATTCTTCCTGATTATCTGTAGATGAAATTTTACTCTGTTTGTTTTTGATTTGTTGAATTCTAATTGTGATATGTTGCTCAATCAACTTTTGTGGGTAATGATTAAGAAAAAGGATATTCCTAACTATATTCAAATTCTCTTTGTGAAATGAAATGGTGCGACAAACCTAGAGCTGGGTCAACTAAGTTTTTGATTACTGCAATTTTGTTTTGAAAAGGATGAGCCGAAAAGAAATTTTAAATTCTACCTGAATATGTACTTTTCCTATACCAATTGGTAATAATATTATCATCCTGACCCTTAATTACTTCTACTTCCAAAAAACTGATTCTATTATTGTTCTCTATTTCATGGGTGAACTGAAGTTTTGAATGAAAACTATTAAAAGCATCAAAAACTGCCTGTAACTTTGCTAGAGGAACACATAATAAGGTGTCATCAACATACCGAAAGTACATAAAAGGGTAAAACAAAATCCAGCTTCTTGAAAGCAAAGACCTCCAAATCTTCCATAACTATTTCTGCTAAAATCGGAGAAATGACTGAACCTATGGGAGTACCGAATTTTTGCCTATAAAAAGATCCATTGAATTTAAAATAAGTTGAGTTCATAATGCAAACTATCCCTTCAATAAAATCTTTTTGACTTAATCAAGTACGCGTTTTTATATTATCCCATCTATTTAAAATTGCCTGTTTAACCAATTCAAGGGGTATACTTGGAAACATTGCAACAAAATCCAAAGAAATCATTACATGGTCATCACGAACAGTTTTTTTAATAATAATTTTTTGGAATTTCCAGCTATATTTAATATTATATTTGGAAGTTGTAATTGAGTCTTTAAGTATCAAATGATAGTTTTGTTCTAAAAATTTCGTGGGAGTGTTAATATTTGAAATAATCAATCATAGTAAATAATCTATAGTCATTTCTCCGATTTTAGCAGAAATAGTTATGGAAGATTTGGAGGTCTTTGCTTTCAAGAACCTGGATTTTGTTTTGCCCTTTTACTTTCGGTATGTTGATGACACCTTATTATGTGTTCCTCTAGCAAAGTTTCAGGCAGTTTTTGATGCTTTTAATAGTTTTCATTCAAAACTTCAGTTCACCCATGAAATAGAGAACAATAATAGAATCAGTTTTTTGGACGTAGAAGTAATTAAGGGTCAGGATGGTAATATTATTACCAATTGGTATAGGAAAAGTACATATTCAGGTAGAATTTTAAATTTCTTTTCGGCTCATCCTTTTCAAAACAAAATTGCAGTAATAAAAAACTTAGTTGACAGAGCTCTAGGTTTGTCCCACATTTCATTTCACAAAGAGAATTTGAATATAGTTAGGAATATCCTTTTTCTTATTCATTACCCACAAAAGTTGATTGAACAACATATCACAATTAGAATTCAACAAATCAAAAACAAACAAAGTAACATTTTATCTACAGATAATCAGAAAGATTTGATAGAATATAGTTCTTTCAATACTTTTGTTCTTCCTTTTTTTGGTCAAATTTCGAAAACTATTGAATTTATGGTAAAAAAATGTAATATTCATACTATTTTCCGTATACCATTTAAAATGGATTCAATAATAGCTTTTGGTAAAGATCCTTTAGATAGATTTGAAAAAGGTGGTGTTGTTTACAAGATCACTTGCAGGATCTGTCAGATGACTTTTGTGGGACAGACTGGCAGACTTCTTAATACTAGGGTGGAGGAACACAAAAGTGCTGTTCTTTTGGCACGTTGTTATAAGAGTGTTCCTGCTAGACATACGAGAGGGTTTGTTGATGTTGACCATTGCATTAGTTTGACTGGGATAATGTTGAAATTTTACACAGTGAAAGTAATGAGAGAAAGAGAGAAAGAGAGAATTCATGGAAATTCTTTATATTAAAAAACAAAATAAGTTGTCTATTAATTTAAAAACTGATTTGGATAAATTAAGCAAAAGTTATTCTAGTATGATTAATTACATTTAGCAATATGTTCTCAAGAGTCTTGACTTTCTCTCATTTCTTGTTTGTTTATAACGGATTTGTCTTTTGACCCACATTCAGTTGTCAGGTATCGAGGTGATCGCGTCCTTATTTAGTCGCTGTTCCTACCTGCTCTAGTTTTTCTTGCCTTGATAAGGATGCTGTGTGAGCACCGAAACGTTGGTAAATATTGTGCATGCTTTCATATTGTGATTTGATAATAATAAAAATAAAAAAGACGAAAGAAATAAAAAAGAGAAGGAAGGGGATTTGGTTGGTTGCTTTCTCATTTTTCTTTCCTCTTTTTTATTTTTGTGCAAAGAAACAAATTTTGTTTTGTTTTTAGGAATTGCAATAGGAGCATTTTGTGGTGTTTGTCCAAATTTGATCGTTGAATTCTTGTTTTATTTTCAGGAATTCTATACATTAAAGAATTAATTATTTTGTCCTTAATTCCTCAAAAAATTGTTTTCCGTCGCGGATACGCAGTACAAACATCTCGTCTTTGTTGCATTCAACTATTTCGATTCTTCTCGATTTCATGCCCGAAGTTCTTCAAATCCTCGTTAAAAAGTTAGAGTAGATGCCACCACGGAATCCGAAAAGTTGTCCCGCGAAAGCGACGGATGCCATTCTATTTGTCATTGTATTGCAGCTTGTTCGGCACCGCAATGTACCGCCAAGCTTCCACGAACTTGCACATGTACATATGTACTTAAGTACGTGCTACGTTCAATGGGACTAAAAAGAAAAAGAGAAACAGAAAAAAAACAGAAAAGGAGACTGAAGAGAAGTGAATCTTCGTTGAAGAAACGGCATCATTCGGAAACTTGAGCTCCTTGTAGGTCCTTTCAAAGAGAAGAGGCAAAATAAGAGACACTTGAAAACAAAGGCTGGCTTTGTTATTTAACGTTGAGGAAAGATTAGAAAAAAAGGTTTTAACTCTATTTTGCTGCTATTTTATAATTGAAATAATTATGGAATTTCAATATTTATAATTAACTGAATGAATGATATCGATTTTAAGAAAAAATTATTTCAACTTGCATCCGGCCCGAAGGACCAATATATAATATCAGGGTGGCCACTCAAAATTTAAAAAAATTCCAGGCTATTTCTCGATCAAAAATAACATTTTTCTGGTTGACTTTTAATCGTTTATATGAATAATTATTTAATACAAAATTGCTTTGCTATATACAGTTTGAGAACAATTAAACATTTTAGAACGCCTCAAAACAGGAAAAAGAGTGATTTTTCAATGAAATCGGGAAATAATAAGGGGAATAAATTTCTTCAAATGAAATAATTGTAGGTGCTATATTCCTAAGATTTCAAGTCGAAATATGTTGCATTTTAAACAATATAGTGAAATTTTCAACCAAAAAAGATGAATTTCCAACAGAAGAGTTAATTTTGAACCAAATAGTTGAATTTTCACCAAAAAAATTAATTTCCAACCAAACAGCTGCATTTACAATCAATTAGTTTAACTTTCAAGCAAAAGATATGAGTTTCCAACAAAAAGTTTAATTCTTAACCAAATATTTTATTTGTCGACATAGGAGGATGAATCTTCAACCAAAAAAGAAAAATTTTTTACCAATAAAGACGAAGTTTCCAAAAAATGAATTTTCAATCCAGAAGGATGAATTTTCTGTCCTAAAAGACAAATATTCAACAAAACTCTTGAATTTTCGACCAAAAAGGATGACTTTTTATGAAAATAGTTGGATTTAGAACAAAATAAAT
The DNA here is from genome assembly GCA_932195095.1 of Andricus curvator. NCBI lineage: Eukaryota > Metazoa > Arthropoda > Insecta > Hymenoptera > Cynipidae > Andricus > Andricus curvator. The sequence goes on along the minus strand of CAKNYM010052353.1, from coordinate 79,513 downwards.
AATTTTTCAACCAAATAGTAGAATTTTTAACCAAAAGACATGTATTCTGGACTAAAAATATGATAGTAGACTTTTCAATTAAAAAGAATTAACTCTTAACCATGAATGATGAATTTTCAATAAAAAAGATTACTTTTCTAACAAAAGATGAATTCCTAATCCAAAAAGTCGAATTTTCAATCTAAAAAGACGAATTTTCAACAAAACAGTTCAATTTTCAACCAAAAAAGACGAAGTTTCGACAAAATACTTGAAACCAAAACACAATAATTCTTAACCAAGCAGTTGCATTTTTAATCAACGAAATAAATTTTCTATCAAAAGAGATGAATTTTCTAACCAAAAAAAACGAATTTTCAATCAAAAAGCTTTCTCAGTCAATACAGAACAAAAATTTGAACCAAATTGTGGAATTTTTTAGCCAAAAAGGCGAATTTAAGACAAAAAAGTTGAGTTTTCAACCAAATCTACGACTTTTCACCCAAATAAGTTCATTTTCAACCAAATACTTGATTTTTTTAAACAAAATAATAGAATTTTCAAACCAAAAAGAGGAATTTTGTAACAAAACCGTCAACTTTTCGACCAAAAAAGATGACTTTTTAAGAAACTAGTTTAATTTGCAACAAAATAATCAAAGTTGAACAAAATAGTTGAATTTAAAAAAAAAAGATGATTTTTCAACCTAAAATATAATAGTAGACTTCATAAATATAAAGAATTAATTTTCAAACCAAAAAGACAACATTTTAAACAAATAGTTGCATTTCAAACAGAATAATTAATTTTTCAAGAAAATAGTAGCATTTTTGACCAAAAGAGGTATATTCTGGACTAGAAAGATAATAGTAGACTTTTTAATAACAAAAAATTAACATTTAACCATAAAATATGAATTTTCAACCAAAAAAGATGACTTCTCACAAAATATAAATTTTCAATCCAAAAGCATGAATTTTATATCCAAAAAGACATATTGCAACCAAAAAAGATGACTTCTCACAAAATAAAAAATTTTCAATCCAAAAGGATGAATTTTATATCCAAAAAGACATATGTTCAGCAATTAAATTTCAAACAAAAAAGGTGAGCTTTTAAAAAATTAAAAATTTTCAACAAAATAATTAAATTTTCAACCAAATAGCAGAATTTGTAACCAAAAACATAAATTCTGGACCACAAATATGATAGTGGACTTTTCAATTCAAAAGGATTAATTTTCTACCATAAAAGAAGATTTTTCAACAAAAAAAAATGACTTTTCAACTAAAAGATGAATTTTCAATTCAATAGAACGAATTTTCTATCCAAAAAGACAGATGTTCAGCAATTAAATTTCAAACGAAAAAGGTGAGCTTTTAAGAAATTGAAATTTTTCAACAAAATAACTAAATTTGCAACCAAATAGTAGAATTTTTAACCACAAGAAATAAATTCTAGACCAAAAATATGATAGTAGACTTTTTAATTCATAAGGATTAATTTTCTACCATAAAAGAAGATTTTTCAACAAAAAAAGATGACTTTTCAACCAAAAGATGAATTTTCAATTCAAGAGAACGAATTTTCTATCCAAAAAGACGAACATTTAAAGAAAAAGATGAATTTCTGACCAAAAAAGATGACTTTTTAACAAAATAGTTGAATTTTCCACAAAGCGAGACGATATTTACGGCAAAAGTATAAACAAATCTGACAAATTTCCGGTTTTAAATAAAAGTTCACCAAGTAGATGCTCATTAAAATCACTATATAAATATTCATTAAAAATTAAAATTTGCTTTGTTATAGTGAATTTGAATGTTGATGTTTTTACACAGTGATAACAAAATGCAAATGTTGTATCGACAGACGATCATATTATGGTCCATGTCACGGTATTTATTAAAGCATTTCTCATTAATATTAATATAACATTTTTTTAAATAATACAATTCCTCTGTGAATTGATTTCCGATTTCATTTCCTCATTAGTGATATTCGTTATGCGAGAAATAACCCACTTAACTCCATTTATAAATTTAACAATCTGCTCTTATTTAAATGCACGATTTGTTTAAATATTATTAGTTTTGTGTAAATTATTAAACCAAAATTTATAAATATCCATTGAAGCGTGCTGTGCAGCAGTGCATTATGTGCCACTTGACACAAGGGTCATTTAATATGTGAATATAGTTAGAAAATGATCCTTATGGCAAGTGGCGTATAATTACTAATAATTTAATTATTTCATGTTTCACGGAAAATGTACTGTTTGGCATATTAATTGTGAACAATGAATTATAAATTATAATCGGTAACAAGAATCTTCTTGAAACTAAGGTAACATTAAAAAATAAAAAGATAAATTTTAAACTCAATTGTTGAATTACTAGGCAAAAAGACGAATTTTTTAGAAGACAGTTGAATTTTAACGCCAAAAAGTAGAATTTTCAACCAAAAAGTTCATTTTCAACCAAGAAAGGTGCCTTTTTTACCCAAAAAATGCATTTTCTAACCAAAAAGACAAATGTTCAATAAAGCAGTTGCATTTTCGACCGAAAAAGATAACTTTACCAAAATATTTGAATTTTCAATTAAATATTTAAAATTTCAATAAAATAGTTCAACTAAAAAAATAGCTGAATTTTCCACAGAGCGAGAAGAATTTTAAGCCCAGAAGATTAATTTTATACCCAGAAGATTAATTTCCTACCAGAAGACGAATTTTCAACAAAATACATGAAATTTTAAGCAAATAGTCGAATTTTCAACTAGAAAGATTTCGAACAAAAATTGAAAGGTTGAATTTTCAATTTGAAAAATTAATTTTCAACATGAAAAACAAATTTTCAACCAAAATACACATTTTTAAAAAAATAGTTGAATCCTGGACCAAATAGATGAATTTCCAACAAAGAAAATTAATTTTTTACCCCCAAAAAAAACGAATTTTGAACAAAGAATTTAAATTTTCAACCAAAGAGATGAATTTTCAACTAAAATGATGAATCTTCAAACCAAAAAAAACTGAATGTTTATCAAAGTAGTTCAATTTTTGACCAAGTACGTATAGTTGAATTTTAAACGACAAAAAATGAATTTTCAACTAGAAAGTTCATTTGCAACCAAGAAAGGTGCCTTTTTTACCAAAAAATACATTTCCTATCCAAAAAGACAAATTTTCATCGAAGCAGTTGCATTTCCGATCGAAAAAGATGACTTTCACAAATTATTAGAATTTTCAATTAAATATTTAAAATTTCAATAAAATAGTTAAACTAAAAAAAAGCTGAGTTTTCCACATAGCAATATGAATTTTAAGCCCAGAAGATTAATTTTATACCCAGGAGAATAATTTTATACCCAGAAGATTAATTTTCTACCAAAAGACGAATTTTCAACAAAATAAATGAATTTTTAAGCAAATAGTCGAATTTTCAACTAAAAAGGTTTCGAACAAAAATTGAAAGGTTGAATAATCAATTTGAAAAATTAATTTTCAACATGAAAAACGAATTTTCAATCAAAACACACATTTTTAACAAAATAGTTGAATCCTGAACCAAATAGATGAATTTCCAACAAAGAAAATTAATTTTTTACCCAAAAAAAGAACGAATCTTGAACAAAGAATTTGAGTTTTTAACCAAAGAGATGAATTTTCGACTAAAATGATGAATCCTTAACCCAAAAAAAAGAATGTTTATCAAAGTAGTCCAATTTCCGACCAAGTACGTATAGTTGAATTTTAAACGACAAAAAATGAATTTTCAACCAGAAAGTTCATTTTCAACCAAGAAAGGTGCTTTTTTTACCCAAAAAATGCATTTCCTATCCAAAAAGATAAATGTTCATCAAAGCAGTTGCATTTTCGATCGAAAAAGAAGACTTTAACAAAATATTTGAATTTTCAATTAAATATTTAAAATTTCAATAAAATAGTTAAACTAAAAAAATAGCTGAATTTTCCACACAGCAAGATGAATTTTAAGCCCAGAAGATTAATTTTATACCCAGAATATTAATTTTCTACCAAAAGACGAATTTTCAACAAAATACATGAATTTTTAAGCAAATAGTCGAATTTTCAACTAGAAAGATTTCGAACAAAAATTGAAAGGTTGAATTTTCGATTTGAAAAATTAATTTTCCACATGAAAAACGAATTTTTAACCAAAATACCCATTTTTAACAAAAAAGTTGAATCCTCAACCAAATAGATGAATTTCCAACAAAGGAAATTAATTTTTTACCCAAAAAAAACGAATTTTTAACAAAAAATTTAAATTTTGAACCAAAGAGATGAATGTTTAACTAAAATGATGAATCTTCAACCCAAAAAACGGAATGTTTATCAAAGTAGTCCAATTTTCGACCAAGTACGTATAGTTGAATTTTAAACGACAAAAATGAATTTTCAACCAGGAAAGATAAATTCTCAACCTAAAAAGTAATAATTAATATTTCATCAAGAAATATTTGAGTTTCAATAAAAAGCAGGTGAATTCAACTAAAAAGGACGACATTTCTAGCAAAATAGTTGTGTTTTCAAACAAAAAAGACGAATTTTCAACAAAACAGTCGAATTTTCGACTAAAAAATGACATTAACAAAAATGAATTATCAACAAAATAATTAAACCTTTAACCGAATAGCTAAATTTTTCAAACCAGAGGATTAATTTTCTACCAAAATACGAATTTTTGACAAATCAAATAAATATTTCAAAAAATAGTTGAATTTTCAACTAAAAAAATATAAGTTTTTAACCAAAAATAGAATATTTGAATTTTGAGTTTGAAAAATTAATTTTTAACAAACAAAAAAACTAATTTTCAATTAATTTAATTTAAAAAAAAAAACGAATTAAAGAAAAATGCATTGATAAGAAGGTAGTTCAACCAAGTAGTTGATTCGTCAACCAAAAAAGATTTTAATTAAAATAAAAAACAGTTGACTTCAACCAAAACATAAGAATTTTTAACAAAATAGTTCAATCTTAAACAAAAATAGAATAATTTTCAACCAAATAATTGAATTTTGAACCAAAGCATATGAACTTTCTACCAAAATAGTTGAGTTTTCAGCCCAAAAAGACGAATTTTCAGTAAAACAGTTCAATTTTCGACCGAAAAAGATGAATTTTGAACCAAATAGTTCAATTTTGAACCAAATAGATGAATTTTTAACTAAAATTATGAATCTTCAACAACAAAATGAATTTTTAACTGAGCAGTTCAACTTTCAACTAAGCAGTTGAATTTTTAACAAAAAAAGATGGATTCTCAACGAACAATATAATAGTTGATATTTCAAACAAGAAAGATTTTAATTTAAATAAAAAACAGTTGGATCCTGAATCTAAAAAAATTAATTTTTTTGCAAGCAGTTGCATTTTTAAACCAAAAAGATGAAATTTCTACCAAAATAGTTGAGTTTTCAACCCAGAGAGAAGAATTTTTAACAAAATTGTCGAATTACTGAACCAAAATAGAATAAATTCAACCAAACAGTTGCATTTTTAACCAAATAATATGAAATTTCTACCAAAATTGTTGAGTTTTCAACCATAAAAGAAGAAGTTTCAATAAAACATTTGAATTTTACATAAAGAAAAATGACTTTTTAACAAAATAGTTGCATTTTCAAAAAATGAATTGAATTCTTCTAACCAAAAATAGTTGTAATGGTTCTATTAATTCTGTTCGAATTTAATCGAAAAACCTAGAAAAAGGGAAAAAATTACAAGTTTTTTGAAAACAGGGGGAAAAAGAGAAGTTCATTTAAAAAGAGGAAAAGAGTGGAATTGGGGAAATAGTGTGAAGTCTCTAAAAAATCTATTATAATTCTGAATTTTGTTAGTTGATCATGCAGAATAATTGCTCTTAAAAATAATTATAATACAGTTATATCTCAGTTTAAAAAAGTAAATGTCCATTATATATTAATACGGACGCACAGATCGAAAACATCTGAGAAGAATGGAGGGTTCAGACAAAAGGCCGATTAAAAATGGAAAAAGTCATCGGGAATGACTTGCGGTATGGGGGTCGTTGGTTCGTTTGGCTTCCTGGCCTCTCATTGGAGGGACCGTTCGTGCTCGAGCCGGTAATTAAATACCCGCTGTCGGTATTGTCGTGGGTATCCGGCAGGAGCCACGATTCATCTCGCTCACAGTACCCTTTTGTTATTATTTATTTTATTTTATCACATACATGTACACTAATATAGCCACTAACCCTTAAACTTAATCCCAATTACCCCCAAATACTTGAAACACCCTAATTCTCAATAAAACTCCAGAAGCCTGAACATTTGGTCAGAGGAGTGGAAAACTGCAGAAAACCAAAACTTCTGAGCACAGTCGGTTACCGACAGGTGACTTTGAATGTACACATTCGATAGGATCGAGTACCCACAACCATCCTCGGCTTTACCAATTTTAGGCTATTTTGCCCCCCCCCCCCCCCATTCGTTGACAGTTTTGATATACTCCCCCCCCCCCTTTCCCGAAAAGTAACGTAGCCCACAATTCTATTAAAACATAGAAAAAAGGGTAATTAAAAAAAAAAATAGGGTAAAAATGGATGAATAAATTCTTTCAAATAAATTGAATGTAAATATTGCAAATACCATAATGAATTCAACATGGGACGCTTTAAATCCTTAAGATTTTTAATCGAAAAATATATTGAATTTTTAATAAAAAAAATTAATTTTCTAACCAAAGAGACGAATTTTCAACAAAAGACATGCATTTTCAACATATGAAGGATAAATTACTAACCAAAAATGAAACAGTGAAACTTTAAGATAAAAAATTAATTTTTATCCAAAGAAAAAACGAATTTTTAACAAAAAAGTCAAATTGTAAACAAAGAGATGAATTTTCAACTAGAATTATGAATTTAAAAAAAAATGAATTTTCGACAAAAGAGTTCAACCCAAAAGATGATTTTTCAGCCTGGCAGAATAATTTTCTAAAAATAGAATAGTTAAATTTTCAATCAAGCAGGTGAATCTTAAAAAGAGATTAATTTTTAACAAACTACTTCAACTTTCAATCAAGTAGTTGAATTTTCAACTAAAAAAGATTAATTTTTAACCAAATAGTTAAATTTTCAACCAAAAAGATGAACTTTTCAGCAAGAAGATTAATTATCTACCAAAAAACATGTAATTGCAAAAAAAGACATCAATTTAAAAAAAAAAATTGATGAATTTTAAAGCCAAAAAGAATAATTATCTACAAAACGGTTAAATGCTCAACCCCAAAAATATGTTTTTTAAACGAAAAAGTTGATTTAATTTCTACGAAAAAGTTGCATTTTCATAAAAATAGTTTAATTTTTATCCAAATAGTTCAATTTACAAAAATATGAATGTTTAAGAAAAGTTAATTTTCAACCGAATAGTTTAATTTTCTACCAAATTGTTGAATCCTCATTCAAACCAGATTGATTTAGACGCAAACAGTTGCATTTTTTATTTAAAAAAAAAAATGAATTTTCAACCGAAAAACTTAATTTTCGTTCAAAAAATACGAAATTTTAACAAAATACCAACAAAAAAACGAATTTTCAACAGAATAATTACATTTTCAACAAAAGAGATGCATTTTCAACTGAAATGGTGAATCTCAAAAGATATAACAAAAAGTAAAATTTTCATAAAAGAATTCAACCAGAAAAGATCAATTTTCAATAAAAATATCAATTTTTAGCCAAAAATGAAATTGTTGCATTTTTAGTTAAAGAAATTAATTCTCAACCAAAAAAAAACAACAAATTTTCAACGAAATAGTTACATTTTCAACAAAAGAGATGCATTTTCAACTGAAATGTTGAATCTTAAAAAACCAGAATTTTTAATGAAAGAGTTTAACCCAAAAGATGATTTTTTTATCCAGAAGATTAATTTTTTTGGAATGCAATAGTTAATTTTTCAACCCAGAAGTTGAATTTTCAACTAAAAAAGATGAACTTTTAACCAAATAGTCAAATTTTCCACCAAAAATATGAATTTTTAACAAAAAAAGTTATTTTCAACCGAATAGTTTAATTTGCTACCAATTTGTTGAATCCTCAAGCAAACCAGATTTATTTAAACACAAACAGTGGCATTTTTAATAAAAAAGAATAAATTTTCAACCAAGAAGAATAATTTTCGACCAAAAAAGACGAATTCTTAACAAAATACAGGAATTTTCAATTAGAAAAGATGGATTTTCAAACAAAAAATTCAATTTATAACCCAAAATGAAATTGTTGCATTGATCGTCAAAAAAATAAATACTCAATAAAAAAAAACGAAATTTCAACAGAATAATTCTCAACTAATAACATGCGTTTTCAACTAAAATCATGAATCTTAAAAAAAATGAATTTTCATCAAAAGAGTTCAACCCAAAAGATGATTTTTTAACCCAGAAAATTAATTTTCTAAAAATGGAATAGTTAAATTTCCAACCAAGGAGATGAATGCACAACAAAAAAATTAGTTTTTAACAAATTAGTTCAACTTTCAACCAAATAGCTGAATTTCTGACCAAAAAAGTTGCATTTTCAAGAAAATAATTAAATTTTCAACCAAATACTAGAATTTTTAACCAAGTACTAGAATTGTTAACCAAACGAGATGAATTACGAAACAAAAGTAGTTGATTACTCTTTTTCAGGGCTCGGAACTGCTCAAGCTTCAAAAAATAGAGAAACAGTAGCCATACTTCTCTCAAAAATGTAACCGAAAAGTAACAATAATGTAGCCAAAAAGTAACCAAAAAGAAAGATTTTTTTCCAAAAAAGACGAAGTTCCCCCCAAAATTGTGAATCCTCAACAAAAAAATGTATGTTTAAGAAAGTACTTGAACTTTCAACAAAATGGTTGAATTTTTCTGACTAAAAAAGATGAATTCTTACGAAAAATGTAATAGTTGATACAATAACCGGAAAAGATTTTAATTTAATATAAAAAACAGTAGAATTCATTTAAAAAAGACGATTTTTCAACAAAATAGGTTATTTTTCAACCAAATTGTTGATTTTTTAAGCCAAAAAGACCAATTTTTACAAAACAGTTGAATTTTCAACCAGTAAACATGGATTTAACTTTAAACATAATTTTCAACTTTAATTTCAAGATTAAACTTAAATAATATTCGATTTGAAGTTAAAAAGATTAATGTTTAACCAAACAGATGGATTTTCAACTACAACTATAGAATTTTCAATTGGAATAAGTTAAATTTTCAGTTAAAAAAATTTTCTTTTAACAAAAAAAACTAACTTTCAAAAAAATAGTTACATTTTCAAGCAAAGTGATGAATTTTCAAATAAAATTGTGAATATTTAACTGAAATAATTGAATTAGAAAGATGAATTTTTAAGTGAAATTATGAATCTTTAACTAGAATAATTGATTTTTTGACCAAAAAGATCAATTTTCAACCAAGAAGACTAATTTCTTCCAAAAAAGACGAATTTTCAACTAAAAAAGATAATTTTTCAACCAAAAATTGAATAATTTAATTTTTAGTCAAAAAATGAATGTTCAACCAAAGAGATGATTTTTAAACTAAAATTATGGAATATTCGACTGAAATAATAGTTACATTTTCAGCTGAAAAAAATCATTTTCAACCGAAAACCGTCCGAAGAATTAACAAGTTTTCAATGCAACAGCTCATTTTTCAATCAAAGAAATTAATTTTTAATTAAAACGACTAATCTTCAAAAAAAAAATGTAACAAAAGAGTTGAACTTTCAACCAAGTAATTTTATTTCAAACCTGAAAGATGAATTTTCAACCAAAATGATAAATATTTAGCTGGAATACTTGCATTTTTAACCGAAAAGAATAATTTTTAAACAAAAAGTTTCCACCAAAATTATGAATCTTCAACAAAAAATGTATGTTTAAGAAAGTAGTTCAACTCTTAACAAAATGGTTGAATTTTTCTGACTAAACAAGATGAATTGTTAACGAAAAATGTGATAGTTAATACAATAAAAAAAAAGATTTTAAATTAATATAAAAAACAGTAGAATTCATTTGAAAAGACAAATTTTCAACAAAATAAGTACATTTCTAAGCACGCAAAAAGATGAATTTTCAAATAAAAGTATGTATTTTAAAACAAAAGTGTGGTTTTCATTCAAGAAGATTAATTTTCTAAAAAAAAAAACGAATTTTAAACTAAAATTTCAACAAAAAAGGTTTTAATTTTAATTTAAAAACTATCAATTTTAGCTAAATATTGATTTTTATCGGGATTCATAATAATTCAATTGATAGCCCTTTGTATGCATTTAAGACATGAACAAATTATTATTTTATTATTATCTTTCTATTATTCTATATATATATATATTGGGGAAATCACTCTACAGTAGATAATCTTAATTAACTGGAAAACTGACAAAAAATGTTCATTTCTTTTGTTAGTATAACGTTTCAGCAAGGATACTGTATCTTCTGACGAAGTTTCATTGACATGTTATAATTAATTAATGAGTGAGAGCAAAAAATTTATTTTCAACCTGAAAAAAAAAATTTCACCTCTTCTTTATTCATACTTTTTAACTTAATGAAACATTTTTATGACATGTTTATAGATTAGAATCAAAGCTTGAAGTTTAATGAACAATATTTATTAATACAAAGTGTTTTTTCTTTGATATTTATAAACATTTAAGGACTTTTTATTGGATATTACATTTTCCAACAGTAGATAACCAACAGTAGATAATCGGAAAATTACAAAAAATGTCTCTGTCAAAATTGGCAGCTCTGCGACTGTCTCGCAATTGTTTTAAGTTAAAGGTTGTGTTTTTTTGTTTATTTTGATTCATGAAGTTTGTTAATTAAAATTATTGCAAATAATAAACTAAGAAAATAGTGTAAATTATTAATTATTAGAAAGCTCATAAATTTCAATTGTGTTTTAAGGAGCCTTTCGGAAAAGATATAATTTTTAGGATTAAGGTATGTAAAAAAGCTGCACTTTTCTGTCATCGCAAGTCAGGTTAAATTCTATGAAGATGAAACATCTCTTTACCAATCGTATCAATCTTACGAAACATCAGAGATAAAAAAAATGTCAATAATCTAAACTTTTGCGTTTTTTGTGAAATAATGAAAATGATAAATTATAATTATCCAGAATTGAGTATTCTGACTTGACCAGGAGAAATACCAGAAACGATTATCTATTGATGGACAAAGGTGTCAAAATCGTACACTTGAGCAGGTCTAATAAAAATGTTTTATACAGCTAATTAATTAATTTCGTGATATTTTTTTCTATAGGAATACTCAATTGAATATGTAAGCTTAATTTAACAATCATCATCTTTCTTTACTTTTGGAAACTGATGCAGTTAAATGCTGTTGAATTTTTTCCTATCTACTGTAGGGTGGTTTCGCCTATATATAATTTGAAGAAAAAAAAGTTAAACGACCACCGCAGGGTCCCACTAAGAGCAACTGCTATCTAAAAAATGCCAATAGCCCCTAGTAGAACCGCGGTAAATCACACTTATGGCCACGTCTCACAACTGTCAGATGGGTGGTCACAGGGCACGACGAAATCACAACGACAGGCCGGCGAAATCCTCGTGTCTTGAGGACACGAAGCGACCCAAGGATGACAGCTTTCTGCATCCATCTCGCAAATGCCTTGGCATGTTTTTGGCACGCGGGTATGGCTTTAAGGTTACGAACAAGTGATAGTTTCGCACGTCTGAGAGCACCTATCACAAGGAAAATTACTTGTACCGAATATTTTGGGTAGAGTCGTTGTAGCTCTCTTTTAAGGTCTTGATACCTCTCCTTTGCGGTGATGTTGTATTCGGACGGAGCCGAGAATTCGATCACGAATATAGTTCGTTTCTCGAAGTCTTGGAGAACAATGTCAGGCCTCGAGTGCGCAACGGAGACTGCTGCCCGAAAATCGTAGTTCCAGAAAATTTGGCACTTCTCGTTTCGGACAATCGACTCTATCTCCCTTGGAGCGTTCGGCAGGACAGGGTCGCGGCCAACACCGTAAGAGCGACAAAGATGGTAATAAAGCACTCTTAGGGCCGCATTATGTCTATAGATATACGTCGTTCCCGCGTGGGTCGGACACCCTGATAGTATGTGTTCTAGGTACTCAGCGTGTGCATGACACGCTCTGCACCTATCACTGGGAACTTCTTGACATAAAATGCGCTCACGGTATGCTAAGGTGGAAATGACACCGTCCTGGCATGCGAAAATAAAACCCTCTGTACCTGAATTAAGCCCTGATGATTTGAGGAAAGCAAAAGTTTGCTCCTTCGACAAGGACTGTTTTTCTACATTTCTGTGAAAGTTTCCGTGCATTTTCTTGTCGAGTAGCTCTTGGTGAAAATTTTCAACCTCTGCTTTCTTCACTTTGGTTTTTAGAAGTGAAGCATCTAGATGAAGTAATGCACTTTCCTCACTTCTGATGTTAAAATTCAGGCCAAGGGTCTCGGCCGCTTGCTCCGCGGCTTTGTAAAGGAACGCTCCTTCGCCAATCATCTCGTGGTTCCTGACCATCTTTAGGAGAGGATCTCTGCCATTCGCAACGATGTAAGCTGTACTTAGAACAATCCGGTTATGAAGACACTGGAGATTCAGAAGTCCGCGTCCACCTTGACGGCGTGAAATATATAATCGCGGAACTGACGAATTGATATGCAAGCTTTTATGCATATGCATGATCTTACGTGTAATGACATCAAGGGCCTTAAGCTCGTTCTTCGTCCATTGAACTACCCCAAACGAGTAGAGTAGAACCGGGACGGCAAGCATGTTAGTCGCAGATACCTTGTTCAACGCCGACAGATTGGAAGACCAAATCTGTCGAAGAAGATGCTTGTATCTGCTTCGGAGAGACTCCTTCACTGATGTTACGTCCTGAATGCGGTTTTGAGGCACGCCCAGGTATGTATAGGTCTCTCCAGTATTAAGATGTCTGATAACACTTATATCCACAAGCTCAGGGTCCTTGGGAACGCCAGTAATCTTTCCTTTCTTCAGATGAATTTTGGCACACTTGTCCAAGCCAAAGTCCATCCCAATCTCTCCTGTGTAGTTCTTGACAATATTTATAGCAGTTTGAAGTTTGCTTTTACCAGAGGCATAGATCTTCAGGTCATCCATATAAAATACATGAGTGACCTTATGCTCGCGCTGATTAGTGTCGCCACAGAGGTATCCAGGAGAATTTCGTAGTGCGAGAGATAGAGGCAAAAGTGTGATGCAAAAAAGCAAAGGGCTCATGGTATCACCTTGAAAGACGCCCCTCTGGAAGGTGACGTTGTTCGTTGTCACACGATAATTTCTAGATGAGATAGTAAATCTAGTTTTCCAAAGAGGCACCAATCTCTCTATGCATCTCACTATGTGTGGATGTACCT